>MU228349.1:708409-720806 GCA_018584345.1 Thuja plicata
CATTCACATTAAGTGTGTGCCATGTGTAGGAATCCTCTTAAGGAGGAATATCTAATTTCCTTATTAAAGGAATTACATAAAAAGAGTTTTCCTCCCACTAGAGGACAAAATACATGTAGGGATTCCATATGAATCTCCTAATTAAAATACAAGTAAATATTAGATATTCTAACACCCTCCTTTAATCTTTACTTGGGGTGATTACAACAAGGGGTATGAAACCCAATTCCTACAAAAATCTTCAACTTGATCTTCAATATAAGGAAGAAATTGTATTGTCTTCAAGTTTGCAAGTGGTCTTCTGAAAATGTGATATACAAGCAGCTTTGGTAGAGCCAAGAGAAGTGGATGAGTCCTCAAAATGTGTTCCAGTGAAAGTATATGTATATGTTCAAGTAGTCTTGTGATACATAGGACATGTGGAAATGAATTGATGTCTTTATTGGGCCTTGATGGATCACCTGAAACATAGAGCCGGAAAGAAAGGCAACTATCCACAAGTATAATTCAATCTCATATTCAAGTTAGTATATCTTTTGAAATCAAAGTATAATTTTAAGAAAATTCACATAGAGAAAACTGAGTTAGAGATAAAGATAAATGTAATTTGTTCACCAAAATGCAATGGAGCTAACATGATATCAAGATAGAATAAATGCTCAAAGGTTCAAAATGAAAAATTTAGGTATGAAAGAATTAATCAATGTTCTCATGAAAGAAATATACTAATACACAAATGACTAGACAGACAAGGTCAACTAATGAAAACCTACATCAACATTGTGTCAATCACATGGATATAGACAGTCCACTGATGATTCATCCCACTGTAAGTGAATGGGTCGCGACTCCATCACTTACATGAACCACGATCTAAGCAATGAAGAATGCAATGCATTATCATGTTAGTATATAAATAAATATGAGAGAGACAATGATAATTCAGTAGAATATGTGACTCAACCACAAAATTAACTCAAGATCCTGATTTTCCAAGCATGTTTACCATTGTGAACCATAAGACAGGATTATGAGAAGTAATAACATATTGCCTTCAAGAAAATGTGAAACGGTAGGGAAATCCATGACAAATCATCCTCTCATTGAGGAACAGAATAAAGAACCATCCTCTCACTGAGGAAGATAGTAAAGAATCATACAATGCAACTTTCAAATGAAACAAGTTTATAAACATCAACTGAAGCAAGTGCATCCCAGTGCAAATTACAAATGGAACAAGTTGATAACCATCAACTGAAGTAAGTGCATCCCAGTGCAACTTACAAATGGGACAAAATGCTCTAAAAGCATAAATTGAAACTATTTAAGCTCATCAATAAAAATAAGTTGATCAACATCAACTGAAGTAAGTGCATCCCAGTGCAACTTACAAATAGAACAAAATGCTCAAAAAGCATAAATTGCAACTATTCAATCTCAACAATAAAAATAAGTAATAATAATCATGAAGGCAATAGTGTAAGATAATCTCATAATCCTGAATAATTGGAGATAAAGAAGAGATAAGTGTAAGACCAACATTAATGTTATGGATATCAGATAGAAAACCCCATTGATGGTGAACATGAGGACTAATTTGAAATAGACAAAAGAACATAAATCCACCCATTTTAGTAATATGATTATCACCTACATTAAGTAAATCTTTAAACCATTTAGGATTTTTCTTAGAAGTAACAAAAATATCACTATGAGGAGTAAATTCATTATTATCATCATCACTATGAGGAGTAAAAATATTCTTACCATCACCAACATCATTTTTAATACTAATAGGAATAGAAATAGGTGCATTAGAAGTAGGGTTTAGAATAAGAGGTTGGTCCTCCATGAGATCAATAATACCCCCTTTAAATTCATCATCTTTGACCTTGGAACAATCATGAACTTTATTTTTTGCAATAACATCTCTTACAATATGCACCTTGTTAGTAATAGGATCATAAACTCCATAACCTTTAGTAGATTCATCATACCCAACAAAAGTAATTGAGAATAAATTAGAATAAACAGTTAACATTAAATAGAATTACAAGGAGAAGTTCAGTTTAACTAAATGTTAAACACGAGAATAAGCGAGAAGTTTAATATATAAGAAGAATGACTACCCCTTTGTTTAAAGAACATAAACTCTTTTTTTAGGAATAATAAGCAAAAGGAAATATTTGCATACCAAATTTAAACTCTAGAATCAATGTTGACATGATTAATTTAAAACAAAATGAGTAGATTAACTAAAAAGGAGAGAATTACAATAAATATATGATGATAAGGATCAAGGAAAGTAAATTTAACCTAATGTTAATCACAATTGAACAGTTAAAAAATGATATGAAGAAAAATTTAAATTTTATGTTTAAATGAGGGAATAAATTTTAAATGCAACGAATTAATTAGACACCAATTGAATTTGGTCATGAATGATATAAATAATTTAAGAATGAAGCGATATTAAGAAATATTGAGCTGGAAAAAAAAAGACGAATGTTTAAAAATTTTGATTTATTTTTTTTATTTTTTTTAAAATGTATAAAGTACTAAGGTAGAAGTGATAAAATTTAAATAAAAATTTGATTAGAGAATAAAAGATGAATAATAAACAACGATAATGAATAACAATGATTCAATAAACCAAATGATATATAAAAGGGTTTTATTTAATCAAATGCTAAATAAAAATTATAGGAAATGAATGTGAATAAATTAGCTAAAAAATAGAACAAGGATCTCATGATAAGCCTACAAAACATAATAATGATTGATTGGATATATATTAAAATAGTTAAAATAAAGAATAACCTCCAACTATTTTAAAAAAAAGGATTAACCTGCAAGATAGAATAATGATATGCAATGATATAATGTGGAAAAATGTAGAGAGTTATAATTTTTAATCTGCAATGTTGTCATATGTTATACTGCCATAAGACTAGTTTGTCTCCATTCAAATAATAAAAAGGAAGAAACTGTTACAAGCTGGGAGGAGAGAAATTAATACAATGCAGGAAGTTGCGCTAATGCATGAATTAAAAAAATATATTAAAATTTTTTGAATTCAAAATGATAGATAAATTAAATTAAATTATTAATAAATATATTAACAAAAGAAGTTAAATACAAATTATTTGAAAAGAAATAACAATATAAGTTAAACTATTTTGATTTACAAATGAAATAAAAAATGTATTAAAATAGTTAAATTATTCACAAAACAATAATAATAATCAATGTATTGAATTATATAAACAAAAGATTAAATAATTAGCCAGTCAAAGAAGATTCAAATTTACACTAAACATAGATAAGAGTAGTTGTAAGAGTTCAGAAATAATAATGTCAGTGCCTGCCAATGAAGTTACAAAGACCAGAAGAGTGCACTAATTAAAATGAAGAAAATGCATAGAGTTGTTGCAAACTTGCAAGCTGCGCAACCTTAATATGATGGTGCACAAAGAAATGAGGCTGGTGAATGAAAATTGAGCAAGAGAGAAGAGAAGAAGCCTGGAAATGTGAAGAAACTATGCTAAGAGTTGTGCGAAGGAAATAATATTAATTCTTTGCAAGATATAATGCAAAGAACTATAGGTTGCGCCAAAAGGTAAAGCTGCTCCAATGAAAAGAAATGGAGATGCTGGCTACTGCGCAAAGTCACAAGAAATGGAAAAAAGAGACCAAAGATTAGAAAATAAATAGAGATATAATATATCTAAAGATCTAATATCAGAGATTAGAGATGTAATACCAAAAATGGGGAATAATCAAAGGATACCTAGACCAGAAAGAGTTAAAAAATCTAGGAATGGTTGAAATTAAAAAAAGAGGTGATGTTAATGATTAGATAAACTATGAAATTAAAAAACCAAAGCAAGCAACCAGATAGAAAAATCAGATAAATTTAAGAAGAAAACCGGATATAAAACCTGCATGAATGAGAGAATTTAGCCAAAATTCCCGCGAGAGAGATAAATGGACTCATTCTGCAAAAAACTCACATCTCAGTTTTGCGAGATTCGTTTCCATTTTTATATGAATAATATGAACAAAAGACAAAGATATCATGCATAAAATGATGAAAAGTTATAATGAAACCTGCAAATAAAAAATTTAGATATACAGATTTGAGCAAAGTGAATGTAGGGAACAATGTTAGAATGTTGAAATATGTAAAACTGAATATAGAAGTCTACAAATAAGATAGTTAGGAAAATGGATGAAAATGCATAAAAGAGAAAACCCTTGCGGTTGCTCGATAGAGGGTGAGTTAGAACTTTAAAAAAAACTTGAAAATAGAAGAATAGACTTAGATTTGCAAAAAAAAAGAGAAATCCCTGCAAATAAGAGTTAGATCAACAAAAATATGATTTCTTCTCCTCAACGGAGATGTCTTTCAACTATTCCTGCATACACACTCAAAACAAGGATTAAACCAGCTCTGATACCATGTTAGAAAATATAAATAAAGTAAACTAGATTTAGAAAAGAATCCAAGAGAGAGTGCAGAAATGAAAATGTTTACCATAAACGAAAAGATGATCCAAGAACAATCGCCAAGAAGCTCAAGAACAACACCAAAACAATATTTTTGAAAGGGGAAAAACTAAGAAAAACCCCTTGTGCTTATAAAATAAATGAGGCAAGAAGCCAAAGAAGAAGAGAGAGATGGAGAAAGAAGCTCATTACAACATTGTGAGAATGAGAATGAAAAAGAGAGAAGAACTACTCCATGAGAACCAACTTGTGAGAACCAACCTTAAGAAGTGAGAGAGAAACATCTCTTAAGTAGAGATGAGTGAAAGAGTTTGCATGTAACTCCCATATCCTATGAGTGCCACATTCACATTAAGTGTGTGTCATGTGTAGGAATCATCTTAAGGAGGAATATCTAATTTCTTTATTAAAAGAATTACATAAAAAGAGTTGTCCTCCCACTAGAGGACAAAATACATGTAGGGATTCCATATGAATCTCCTAATTAAAATACAAGTAAAGATTAGATATTCTAAAAATATTAGATTCATATATGTATGAATGTGGATCAATTTGTTTTAAGTGTTTAAATTTGAAGATCTGATTCACCCNTTCCCCCCCCCCCCCCCCCCCTCTCTTATTATCTTGCTTTCCCATTATTGTATTTCTAAAAATTGGTATCAAAGCTTAGTTCTCTAGAAAGTCATAATCAGCTTGAGAATACAGATCTTCAGATGGAGATCTACAAGATGGGTAAAGTCATTGAGAATCAAAAGATTGATATTCAGCTAGCACTACAACAGCTTGAGACAACAAGACAAGAATTAAAGAAGTCCTTGACAGCAAGGAAAGATTTGGCCAAACAAATGAATGACACTCATTATCAAGAAGAGGACACCTTAAATCTATTTCAGAATGGAGATTCTACTGAGAGTGATGCAACAATAGCAGATCTACTGGACAAGAACAGTGCACTATGTGAAGAAGTCAGAAACTTAAAAAAGGAACAAGAATCCCAATCAATAAGAATGTGTGAAGTTGTTGAACAGAAAAAGAAAGCCGAAGATGACAAGGCTATGGCAGATGAAGACAAAATAATGATGACTATCAGACTTGAAAAAAAAACACATGATGTACAAACAATGATAGTCAATCAAGTTGACATGGAAAATCAACTGCTACTTGTGAATCAGGAGATCAGCAGGAAAGACATGGAGATTGTAAATCTTAGATATGAGACCAATCAGTTGAAAGATGAATTGAGATCTGAGAAAGAACTTAACAACAAAGTGATTGATCCCAATGCAGCTTTGAGCTAATTTGAACAACTAGTGGAAGCATCAAGAAGACCTAAAGATTCTTTTGGATTAGGTCACACTGAACAACATACAACCACTGAAGAAGGAGAGTCATCTAAGACAGGTGAAAGAAGGTATGCAAAACCAAGAAAAAACAAACTTGTTTTCCACCACTGTGGGAAACCAGGTCATACAGAAAACATTTGCCGAAGCAAGAATGGTAAGTCCAATCCTATAACTAACTTTAACATTTATTGCTTTAACTGTAATAAGTTTGGACATCAAGCATATGAATGTAAGACAAAGGCAAGCAATGCACCTTCCACACCTAGACTCAATGGTGATTTTTATAACTGTCATAAATATGGTCATAGAGCACAAGATTGTAGATCTAAAGGTAAACAACAATGGACATCAAAGGCACAAGAGAAATCACCAAGAAAAGGCAATACTTACAATTGGGACTATAACACATGGCATAGTTATCATTACTGTGGTGAGTATGGACATGTTCTAGAAAACTGCATAAGGACACATTTCAGAGGAAAGTCTAAGAGTTGGATGAATGGAAGCCTAGTTTTTCACAGTTGTCTAAAAATTGGTCATACAAGGAAAGATTGTAAGACTAGGGTACCTGCTCCTACTGTTGAGCAGATTAGAGCACAGATGAACCAGAAATGGGTTAAGAAATCTGAACCATGCAGCAATGAAGCTAGTATAGTCGAGGTCACCCAATCCAATGGATCAGGTGATCACATCATCTCCAACTAAGCAAAAGAGGTATGGAAGGAACTGCATCTAAAATTATTATCTTACATCAGTTCCTAACATAAAATATGCCAAAGTCCATATTTGCATATGTTAAGATGCACCAGGACACATTTTGAAGACAAAAATGTTGAGAAGAGCCAATTGCACTATAGGTGTCGAGCATCAGTCGTGGACACTAAGGCTAAGTTATTTAGTGTGTGCCAAGTTTGTTGGTCGAGTAAGTTCTGTGATGGCCGAGTTTAGTGAGCCAAGTGGGATGCAAGTTGTGTTAGAAAGCTGAGGACAACTGGATTGCACTAACTCAATGGGTAGAACATTTATTGCTTACCTACCTTGACCTTTTGAAGTCTATAAAGGATGAACAGTTTATTCTTCATTTTTACCTTGTGATTTTCACTATTTACGGAGCGATTGAAGAAGTTGCAGAATTGATCTTAACGAAGTTAGCATCGAAGATTTTTTCAGCGTGCCGTCGGCAATCCTAAGGTGAACATTATGAAGTGCTACTTGCCGAGGTACTCTATTCTTCATTTTTTGAACCCTAATTTCAAGATTATGGCTGCAAGCTCTTTCGCACCAGTCAAAAGTATGGAGGGAGAACAAGAGCATGTTCGGTTAGTACAAAATGATGAATGTGCACCTCTCAATTTTTCATCTATTCCTAAAAGTGCAATTTAGAGTGATTTGATCGGAGCTCTCTCATCCATTCCACCAAAGGTACTCATGATCCATGATGTAAGATCTTGTTACATGGTTAAAATTGGTGAAGTAGGTGATAGTGAATTGAGAAAATCCTACAGAAAACTATGTTAATGGAGTTCAGAAGGGAGAATTTAAACATTTAGCTGACAAAGGGTTAACTCGTGCCCTATATTTCCCACAAGGTTTCAAAGATGAATGGATTAAGGTCATTCTTAGCTGAGTTTATGATATGTGTATGTGGTTAGACAATGGACCAGTCAATATAACTAAAAACATGATTCATCGAGAGACTGGATATCCTATTGTTAACGGAAACGGACAATGAGAGATAACAACAAGGAGGAAATTACACTAAACACTGGAGCCATATGGAACAACAGAGGTATGACTATCTCTACAATTAAAGACCTAGAACTTGATTTTGGAGTAAGAGTAATCGCACATAAGTTCTATCAGTCAAGTCGACTGGATAGTGTTCCTTGTACAGCTGTTGACCAGGCATGGAAGATTGTTAAGAAGAATCATACATATGATCTTGCCGAGCTATAGCAAACACAACTAGCCAAGAAACTAGCATCAATCATAAAAGCTAAGAGCTCATCATGTAAGTTTGGTTCCTTACTAATCTATATATTTTTCTACATTCAGAATACATTTGCTACATTGGGAGATATTGTTTGGAAAAAGGATAGACCCATTACAGTTCAGATAAGTGAACGCATTGATAAATTAGGAAGTAATTTCAATAGCATTATGGGGAGCTATTTTGTGGAATTTAAAAAGAGAATGAGATTAAGTACTAGGATTCCTAGATCACTAGTGGAGAAGCACTATGAATAAATTTGTTTTCTAGTTGATACGGATAACACATATATCCAGGCTGTGACACCTAGGGTAGCATGTTTAGAACCATTTACCTATGAAATTAACATTGATGAAGCATCAATAGCCATCATTGCACTCCTAGCTGAGGAAATTGATACTATAGCAGAATGATTTGGTAATTTTGATGAAGCAAAAGTAAAAATTTTAAGAAGTTTAAAGGAGGGAACCATGGAGAGAAAAAGGAAGAAGATTGTGAAAAATCTAAAGAAAATGGTTGGTTTAGGAAGTGATGAAGAACTTGAGGATGCACCTATAGGCCTATCCACTAGACAAGGAGAAGATATATCTATAGAAGAGGAAGTCAGTGCATCTGAGGAGATCACTAAGAAAGCTAAGGGTAAGAAACCAGCAATTGTCATAGTAACCAAGCTGGGTAAAGCTAAACCTAAGGTTACACCTCCTGCAACTAATCGTCTGAGGACTAGAGAATATACTGTTACTTCTCTAGTAGTACAAATAAAAGTGTATGGAAAGAAGAAGGTTGGAGAAATAATTTTTGGAAAGAAAGCTAAAATTTCTCCTAAGGTTGAGCCAAGTAAACCAATTAAGAGACCAAGGAGGAAACTGCACTTGGAGACAGATAGTGATGATGAAAAGACTGAGATTGATGAACCCAGCAACATACCCACATCACAATCTAAGACACCAACTAATATTGATGAGGTATGTGACAATTTGAGAAATTCAGCAGGGTTAGCTACTTTCAAATTCATTAAGTATGAGAAACTGAGTATTGGAGACAAGCATAAAGTTCAGGAAGCACTTTTAGATATGATGAGTACTTTTAAGTTAACTCCTACAAAGATAGGAAACTATGTGCCAAATGAATTATATGAGTTTTTGTCAAGCGAATGGGAATTTTCACTTACTACAGAGAGACAGACCAGTGAAGGTACTTTAGCCAAAGTGATACCTGAGTTGACATCAAAACAGCGAGCAAAATTTATTGAAGAATATAAGAATAGGTTTGTTCCTGAGCCACAAATGACACAAGATCAAATTGCTACTGAACAGGACAAGACTAAAGATGCATTAGACTCAGAAAATTCTATTGATCTTACTACAGACAGTCCAATTGACTTCATAATTGATGATTCCATCAATTTGAATGTCGAGGGACAAGATATGTCAAGTGGTACAAACACTGAGTCGCCTATTAGGGCAACTGAGACTGAAGGAGGAAAGACCACTGCATCTGAAGAGAAAATTGATGAGATAATTGAAGTAATCAATGATCATATAGGTGAAGAGAAATAGCAAACAGATGCACAAGAGGTAACTTCTCAAAATCCACCTATTTTAGAGATTGTAAAAATAGTTTTAGATAGTGGAGTAGTGATGAAGGATAATGTTGACAAGCATAAGGAACAAGAGGCACTACAATTGTTGGTTGATCTACCACACTCTGCATCATCCACTCCCACAGGTCCTAAAACTGGAAGTATGCCTGATCCTCAGACAATCTTGACAGAATTGAAAGAGGCAATGGATATTAATACTGTCACAGGAAAAGGTACTGATAAAATGCAGTCGAGCATCAACTCACCAAAATTGAAGAGAAGGAAAATTATGAAGAAGAAGCCTCAAATTCTCGATGTCTCATTAGAAGAGGTAATTGTGATTCCACAATGGGATCCAAATGAATTTTCTTTTGAACAAATAGGGACTCTTTAGGAATTACTTAAGAGGAAGAAGAGACGGGAAGAAATGAAAATAGAATAGAAGAAAAAGAAAGTGTTGCATGACATCAAGGATATATTTGCAAAGGCTTTTGACTTAGAAGATTAAATGCCTCAAGCTCCCATCATTGATCAGTTAGTTCACATTGTACGGAAGGTAACTAATGATGACATAAATAGCAATGAAAAACTTCTACAATGGTCTGAGAGGAGATTTGAGAGCAAAGTTCTGGAGAAAATCTCAGAAGAGATTGCAACGAAAAAGGTTGAACTTTCTACTCTTGTAGACATTTTGGAGAAAGTTACAGCAAAAGTTTATTCTTTGTATAGGAAGCTATATGATGTTGAACTCTTCACAAAGGATAATCTAGAGCTTGTTGAGAAGCTACAGTTATATTTGAAATCAACTGGAAATACTTTGGGTAAGGATGCTACCTCTAGCTCCTTACATTTTACTAAGTTGATCAATGCACAACGAAGAATAGCCGAGCTTATGGCTGAAGATGGTCAAATTAGGGCCAAATTGATCACCATTTAGACAAGCCTGTTGCCTCACTTGGAGGTAATACAAAAGGAACTTTCAGCTTCAAAAGAGTTATCCTAGAGAACTGCAAATCTCTCAACTGCAAAAATTTTAGTGAGTCTAGTTGTCGAGCAAGAGATAAAATTGGAAGTTATGAAGATTGCCAAGGACAGTTGGGACGCTACATTTGCATCCACCCTACAGCTTCATAAACAATTTTTGAACAAATATAACCTAACCCCACCTGCAATCAGTGACAAAAACAAGGGGGAAATTGGTAAGAATACAGTATGATAAATCAATATAGAATAGGTACATTTGTATATATTTTGAAGGCATGTATTCTATGTAACTTTTTGTATGTATAATTCTGAGTATATTCCTAGGGGGAGTACTTAATATACTTAGGAAACATTTTGATGGAATGAAATGAAGGAATGATAAGTGTGTTTTTTCCACTAATATCAAAGGGGGAGATTGTTAATCTCTAAGTTCTATTGATGATTAGTGACCAACACTTAGTCATTCACTTAGGTAGTTTTAGTTGGCTATCACTGTGGCCAAGATAAAACTATCCAAGGCCGAGAAACATTGCCGAGCAGTATTCAGGTTGCCGAGTTGTATCATGCCGAGCTGAGTAGGATACTTAGTGTCAAGCAACAGAGTTGTTAAGTGCCGAGCAGAACAGTTTTTGTATACATGTCTGAAATGATTCAAACTTTGAGGATAAGTGTTCAATCAAACTTGAATAAGATTTTTGGGCCAACTTATGTATGCATTTAATATTTTCCTACGGAGTTAGTTATACATTTAATTGTTTTATCCTATGCATGACCTATTGTAATCATTAAATGTAATACCTTGGAGGCATAAGTATTAGATCTTGATCATTGATCTAGATCTCACTACCAGACTTGAATAGATATATAAGATTGCTTCTAAACCCTATTTTGTAAGAGCATGGAGAAAAGTGGTGTCTTTATTTTAAAGTGAAATGCACAGAGGGTTATTTTGTTAAGAAGATTAGATCAAACAGAGTGACAGCACAGTGAACAACAGAGTAAAGACATATCAGATTGTGAGATCATAGAAGGTACTGGAAGGAGGAGATTCATCATCAACATCTGAGTGCATAACGAAGGATCATTACTTGAAACATTCTAATCATTGTATTAGGTGAAAATCTCTTAATAGCAAGAACCGCATTCCATAATTCAACAGAAGAGCCATGAAAGGCAAAGGGAATACCCAGGAAGCGAAAAATTTCTCCATGTTGCACCCATTTCCAGTCAAAGTTGGCAAGCCAAGGCGGGGCTGGAAGAAAGGACTGTCTGAAACAAAGGGTTTTGCACCATTGAATGGCTGATCCAGAGGCTTGACAAAAGGTGTCCAAGAAATGCAAGGCATTGGAGATATTCTCCTCATCCTCAATAAGGGTGAGGAAGGAGTCATCAGAAAAATGACCATTAACTAACTGGGAAGGAGATTCAGGGAGAGAAATACCCCGAACCAAACTAGTAGATACAGAGTTGGCCAGCAGATACCCAAATCCTTCAGCAGCGAGCACATATAAAGCAGGAGCCAGGGGACAACCTTGACGGATGGATCTAAAAAGCCCAAAAGTGTCAGATTGGGCCCCATTTATTTATCCCCCGGCCCCTTTTTTGTGAATATGTAACTTTGAAATTTTTAATGGAAAGGAACTATTCATCAAAAAAATCTCTTAATAGAGTGGTTCTAGCAGACCTTTCTAAATCTCCTAACAAAGTGCTTACTTTATTGTAAGTTGAAATCCTTTCACAGGGTAGATTGTAATGATCTTTAGCTCTTAACCGAGCAAACCTTTAACCTGGTAGATTGCATTTTGTAATCAACTTTTGTAGCCCTAATAGGCACACTTTATTATTGTAGTAGTGAAGAATTATGTGGGTGTCATCCCCACCCCAGTTTTACCTATTTGGGTTTCTGGGTTACCAAGTTCTTGTGTTATGAGTTATTTACTTCATTGTGTGGATGTTATTTGATATTACATTAGATTCATATATGTATGA
>MU228349.1:720856-794057 GCA_018584345.1 Thuja plicata
TTTCCCCCCCCCCCCCCCCTCTCAGTATCTTGCTTTCCCATTATTGTATTTCCAACACAAAAGTAGAAGGAGGAACAAATTATTCAAACTACAAGATATATATTGTTTGATTTAGTGCCTAAAGAAACTTATGATGAGAAGGATGCGCCTCTTGAATAGTTAGGTCAACTGGTGATAACTGCAAGTGAAAAAATACAAAGTCTATAGGATGCAACAATAATAAAGGTAGAAAAGGACTATGAAAGAAAGAAATCAGAGAAGTTAGTCCAACATATTGCACTTCACAGAAGAACATTGACATTTGAGATTAACAAGGTTAAACAATCATTGATAGAAGGTGGTAAGTTTCTTACTTCTATTTATGGTTTATCACAATTTTTGAAGGATATTAAGAATAAAATATTTGAAGCTCAATAGGAGCTACAAAAGTTAGTAATAAATTTTGATCCACTGAATCATTCCATTTTAATTTTTGGAGCATCGGTGGGTAGTATTAATCATAAGCTCAAAACTTATAATAATGAGTAGGAGAAAAGGATTGCAACTTTGATGGAGCTGTAGAGTCTATTGATTCCAAAGTTGGAAATTTTGTTGAAAGGAGTTAAAGATGCAACAATATTATTAGCTCTACCTTATATGAGTACAATGGAAGTATTAGAGGAGCTAGCCTGTCTATTAACCGGTCAGATAGTGGTTACTGAGCATCTCAAAGAGTTATGGGAGACTGACCTACGGGTCTTAAAGACCAATTTTGGTGATGTATTTAGTATATTGTATTAGGTATATGCTACTCTCTATGAATAAAATTTTGTTCCGATCATTTATTGTAATACCTTTGTCATTGTTGTCAAAGGGGGAGAAGATCGAGTGGGAGTAGATAGAGTAGTATAGAGTAAAAATTAGCTAAGTATTTTGTAAGAAGGTGTAGTATAGACATGGTCTATTTTTAATTTTCATAAAGAAAGTAATCCTAAATTTTATCTCTATACTTGTGTATTTTTGTTTTCTTAGTCAGACACTTAGAAATTTTTCTAAGTGTTTCCATCAATGCCAAAGGGGGAGATTGTTGGGATCTGATGAAGATGATCATATCCTAGATCATGAGGTGAATGTTGTAGTGTTGTCATTTCTGGAAAAAAATATACTTCATAGGTCATATTAGTTATACCAGTGATGAAGGTTATTGGACATGAATTTTTCTAAGTATCTAGTGTACCTTTGATAATAGAGTCAGTCAGGATAAATTCAATGTGCGGTGAGAATTTGAAGGATTTAGATGATTCGATCGTGCAGAAAATATCTCAAGAGTCATGATTACCTACATCTATGATCACATAATCTGATTAAATGCACAGATGGATATTTGAGGCAAACACGAGTGATACTGGAAAGAATAGTCAACCGGTCCAGTCAAGGTAATGAAATCGAGGTAGCGATCAATTATATGTCAAAGTTTGATTTATTTGTAAATTATATTGTTGAGGGATGACCTTGAGGAGTTCAATTTCCTATGTTGGTGTGATGGATTATGAATTTTTGTTTGGATTTGGAGGCCGACTCAGGTAACACATTATAGGGTTATTCCACCAACCTAAATGTGTGTATAAGAGATGAAATAGAAGAGTTGCTAAGAGTTGTTGTTGTTGCGATAATTGTAGTGCTTGAAGTGAATTTTTTTATGAGTAGAGAGGTGATTTGTGAAATGTTGAAGAGGATCTATCAAGAAGAGTATGCTACTTTTAGATCATTTCATTTGAGTTTATTCTCAAGGAAATTCATAACTGACATGTGATCAAAATCCTCTAACAAGGTCACTCCTAATAGGGTAAGCAGGATCCTAACAAGTCTTAAGAATAAATCCTCTAAAAGGGTGACTCTCAAGAGTTTCAAATCCCTTAACAAGATAGTTCCTAACAATACTTTTGTAATAGCTTCTAACCAGGCTAGAGATTCTCTTGACCGAGTATACCCCTAACAAGGTGATGTAATGGTTGTAACAGGGAAGATCTTATTTGTGTACTAGTGATATTTGTAGGTGATAATTTGCACCATGGTTTTTACCTCTAACAAGGGTTTCCACGATAAAATATTGGTTTCATTGTGTTGATTTCATGGATGTATGCTTTGTTATTCTTTTATATTTTTTATTAGGATAAAAGCAGTTTTTGAAGGGGCCTTGAAACCCTTTACAAGCAAATTTTAGCGGGAATCTGAAACTTGTCTAAGACAAAACTCTAAAGAATATATATTTCAAACCAGCAGACCAAAGATAGTAAACTGTCAGCAACTAACCAAGATGAGACTCTAAAACTAAGTTTAACTGGAGTATTAAAACTCCCCAAATAGAAATCCATGGTTTTAACATGGATCCCTAAACCAATAATACCAACACCATGGAGCACCATTGCCCCACTCCTAGCCTTTAGCCCTAACCAAAAACAACCAGCCTCGAGAATGAGCACTTGAAAACTATCAGCATCCACCTGCAGGCACCAGCCAACCACACACAAAAAAACAACGCAAAGATTAAAAAATGGGAAAACCACAATTTCCTCATTCCTCCTCACTACTAATAGGTCTGATTTCTTCCAACACCAAAGGGATTCCTCCAGTACTATTCTAGTTTTTCAGCACAACCCACTCAGTTACAAAAAACTAACCCCCAGCCATTTCTAGTGAGCTTTCATGTGGCTACATGAAAGAGGCGACCACACTCCACTACCAGTAATCTCCTTTTAATAGTTGTAGACCACCTCGATATGTTGATCCTTCCCCTCAATAGGAAGCGAGGGAGAAGAGATGTGAAGAACAGTAAGACTTCGCCTCCAAGAAGCCACACGAAAGGCTCCCATGACAATAGGGTTATACTCCACCTTGATAGGAGTATAATGTAGAGGAAATAAGCCAAAAAGGGGTTCATCCCTAAAATATAACGCTTCCAACAATAGGGGATAATAAAAAATAACTGAAATCATCACATTAAAATAGGAAAAAAAATAAACTACCCAAATAGGGTCTATCCATTCGTCTGTCGCAAAACAACCGAACCACCAACCAATATTTTCACTGGCTCTACATCTGGGCTTCTCTTCCACATCTAAAATATTCCCTCTCCACGAGCAGGGTAGTAAAAATAAAAAATAATCCATTAAGAACAATGGGGAGGCATCTCGCAAGCATAGCCTTCTCTCCTCCCTAACTCTTCCACTAAGACCTGCAAGGGTCTCCCAACTCCACAGTCCATGACATTCTCTCCAAGACCATAAGATGTCATACTAAGAAAAACCAAGCTTCTAAAAAGAAGAAACCCTTCATCCGTAAATCTACCCTCTACGCCGAGAGGTAGATCTCTCCAAGGTAGAAAGTTGGAAGAGCCAGAAGTGTTTAGGATTGAACACCCCATTTCCCTAGTAATCAGAGAGGAACCATCCAAAGTAGCGATCCCAGGGTTCACAACCCTCAAAATATAAGAATAGGAACAGTGGTTGTTCCCAGAAACCTGTCCCCCAGGAGTAATGGAAGTGACCTCACTCTCATCTCTCAAGGGAATCCTATTAGTAATGATTGAGAGGGGGGTGAGTCAGTGGCCTCAAAAATTAATCCTTAAATCAACCCTTAAAACTTATTACCACTTTTAAGCCTCTAGTTATATTCATTCCTACAAGATGAATGCCTTGAAATACTTATAACAATTTACTACTTGTCAGAATGCTTTGTAAATCTCTCTTTTATATGTTTACCGATAAGAAGTCTTTCATTTACCAAAACACAGTAAATAGCTAGAGTATACCAATCAATCCAGAATAGCATATGTGAAATGTAAAACAGTAAAGTAATGAAACATAAACACATAACACATGGATTTTTAACGTGGAAACCCTATTAAGGGAAAAACCACTGGGACCGGTACCCCAAATTTTTACTCTTCTAAAGTGAGCTCAATAAGAGCCAGCCCTGTTAAAGGTTACAAACACACTGTTAGGTGTGACCTTGTTAGAGTATTTAAAAGATACTTTGTCACCTAGTATCTGGCATCTAATGCTACCATCCTTGATCAAACACTCACTTGGCCTGTCAATAGGTATTGGGCATATCCAATGCTACTTTCTATGATCAAACCTTTTTGATACTCCTTGGGATGTATCTCAATTACAAAAGACTTTTAAGTCTTGCTTGGTTAAGAGGCTTGATGCTTCAATGGTTAAACTAAAACATTAAAGTGATATGTTCACACATACAACTTGAATTGTAGATTTTCAGATATATTGTAAGTGCATTACCTCTTTGATCAATATAATAAACTCAATACCTTTGCTCCACACTATTATGCTCTGTGATGTTGTTTCACTGTTCGTCGGTGTCTGCAGAATCTAGCTCTTTCCTCATCTTGTTGATCAGGTTTGAATGAAGAATTTCTTCTCCTTCAACATCTCTTCAACATCTATTTTCTCTTCTCTTGTTTACCCCACAATTCATAATGAATTGGGTTTGTCTCTTTATAGACACGATTCACCATTTCTTGGCTTTCTTGATTCTTGGTGTGATCCACAATTCTTGCAAATTAGATTTAAAGCAAAACTCCAATTTTATCTCATAGAGATCTTCTTGCCAACTAGACAAAGCAGCTTTAAATCCATTACTTATCCTTAGCTTTATCTGGTAAAAAACAATGATAAGTATCAGTTAAGTCTATTTATAGCTCTTAACAACTAAGCATTTTTTCATTTATGAACTCTCTGTTCTGTCGGTCAACACTTCAATTAGTCATCAGTGATAACTGACTATTCTGTCGGTGTGCCTTCAGTTGTCTTCGGGATCTTTGTCCGTCGGGTAACACTGTAATTCTGTCTATCAGGTAACTCTATGCTTTTCTCGTCAGACAAAACTATGAATTTTCTCGTCGGTAATTCTGTGACTTTGCTCATCGGGTAACACTGTGACTTTTCTCTTTTACTCTAACCGTCGGTGTGCACTCCGTCGGTGTATGCAGTCACTTTGTGAAGACTTGAATTATATGCATTACTGATAGCATAGCCTTTGATTCATCGGTTCTTTGAAGTCTTTGGTAGTATGTCCATGACCATACAGATTATATCAAGTTGACATCAATGACAATACAATACATTAATTTGATTAATGCCTTGCATGATCATCAACTTAACATCTTCAAACATTCAATCAGTTATAGTTCATCAATCTCTCCCTTTGGTATTGATGGCAACACACTACATTATCACACTATATTATTACTAATACAATATGAAATATAACATTTGAAGCTCATCAAACTACCAATCTTATGTTCTATAACTGATACAAATATCTGGTCCTCGGTAAGTTCATATAACTTAGATTTGATTCTTGCATCTTTCTTTATGTCTTCAATCCCTTCACTGGATAGATGTAGAATCTTTCTTTCTCTGATGTGATGTATTCTCCCTATGTGTCAAACTCTCTTCCTTTCATTGTTCTCCTTTCTTCTGATGTCTCTTGTCAGTAATTCTTTCTCTTTTTATGTACTCTCCCTTTCTTGTTACATCTCTCCCTTTGGATACTGTGATGGATATAATCTCTATCTCTCCCTGATGTATAATCTCTCCTATGGATATAATCTCTCCTTTGGGTGATGTGATAATGGATATAATCTCTCCCTTTGACAGCAATGCCAAACAAATATTTTTGACAGTTTGCCATCAAATCCTTTCTATCCATAATATACTCCTTGAATTTCCCAATCCATTGGTAATACAATAACTTTGGTGCTCGGAGTAGATAAATACCTTGTTGTGTATAGATTTATCTTTGAAGTCCATCTCTCTGCTTGCATCAACATGAATGATATTCTAATAATATGTAGGTTGATGTAGCCTTCTAGTCATTTTACTGACCAATAGACAAGGGTCTAATCCCTAGTCTCTTTCTCAAGTACTCAAATGCATCCTTAGGCAGTGGCTTGGTGAAGATATTGGCTAATTGTTCCTTAGATTGCACATACTCAAGTATCACCTCCTTTGCTTGAAATTTTTCTCTCAAATAATGATACTTGATGGAAATATGCTTTGTTTTAGCATGCATGACTAGATTCTTTGAAATGTTTATTGCACTTGTATTATCACAATAGATCATTACTGGTTCAATAATTTTCGTATGCATACCTTCCAATAACTGTTTGATCCATGCAATATTTGAGCAGTTTGCAGCAGCAGCAACATATTCTACTTCTATAGTAGACTAAGAGATGCATCCTTGCTTCTTGCTGATCCAAGTGACAAGTCTGTCACCCATAAAAAATGCTCCTCCAATTGTGCTCTTCCGGTCATCATTATTTCCAGCTCAATCAACGTCTGTAAAGACCTTAAGTTCAAATTTGCCTTCTCTTCTATACCATAATCCATATTCCTTGATATTCTTCAGATATCTTAGGATTCTTTTCACAGCATTCATGTGTGATTCCCTGGGATTAGCAAAAAATCTTGCAACTATTCCTACTGCATGTGCAATATCTGGTCTAGTATGTACAACATACATGATTTTTCCAATCATTGATCTGTACAAAGTCTGATTTACCTCTGATGACTTGTCCTCCTTTGTTAGCTTACATCCAGTTGCCATCGATGTTCCAACTAGTTTGGACTCTTCCATCTTGAATATTTGCAGCACTTACTTGATGTATTTGGATTGAGTAATGAAAATAACTTCATCTTGTTGCATGATCTGTAGACCAAGAAAGAACTTGATCTCTCTAAACATAGACATCTCAAACTCTTTTCTCATTTCATTTGCAAATGATTTGCATAGCATATCATTGCCTCCAAATATGATGTCATCAACAAATATCTCAGCAATCAAAATGTTAGCATCAGTATCTTCCTTTAAATAAAGATTATTGTTTTCACTAGTCCTTACAAATCCAATCCTTATAAGATAGGAATGAAGTCTTTCATACCAGGCTCGGGATGCTTGTTTCAATCCATACAGAGCTTTTTGTAATCTACATACCATTTCCTTCTTGTCTGGATCAATAAACCCTTCTGGTTGTTCAATGTATACCTCTTCTTCAAGTATTCCATTTAGGAATGCAAACTTGACATCCATTTTCTATACTTTGAATCCTTTACATGCAGCATAAGCAAGTAATATTCTCACTCCTTCTAGCCTAGCAATGGGTGCAAAACTTTCTACATAGTCAATCCCTTATTCTTGTGCATACCCCTTGCATACTAGTCTTGCTTTATTTCTGGTGACTTCTCCATTCTCATTCAGTTTATTCCTGAATATCCATTTTGTACCGATGACATTCTTGTCATTTGGTCTTGGTACAAGTGTCCATGTCTTTTTTTTCTCTATTTGTCCAATCTCTTCATTCATAGCACTAATCCATTCATCATTATCAAGTGCAGCATTGACATATTTTGGCTCATAATCTCAAATTAGACATCTTGTGTTTAGAGACTTACTTTTGGTTCTCATACCAGCCTTCTTATCTCCAATGATCTAGTTTTGTGGATGGTTCTTTCTAACATATTTGGCAAGTACAAGTTCAACTCTTTGTCTATCATCTTGATCATCATTTTGTCCTTCATTTTTTTCTCCATCACTTTGTGCATCATCTTGAGCAATATCCTAGTCGTCAGTATTTGCAGCCTGATGCTCGGGTGCAATGATCTGTTGCTCGGGAGCTCTACATTGTTGATCAGGTAGAGTGTCAAGTTCTTCATTGTAAACAAACCTGTTGTAGTCCTCTGGTTATTTTGTGCTTTCCTTTTGATTCTTCTCTACAAATTCATGTATCTTCACATTTGCACTTTCAACAATTTTGTTAGAGGCTTTATTGAGACATTTATAAGCCTTTCTCTTGGTGGAATACCCTAGAAAGATTATTTCAGCACTCTTGGAGTCAATTTTTCCATTTCTATCATCTTTTAAGATATAACATTGATTGCCAAAAATTTTGAAGTAACTTACATTGGGTGTGTAACCATACCAAAGCTCATAAGGTGTCTTCTTGGTGTCTTTCTTCAATTGTACTCTATTCAATGTGTAAACATCAGTACTGACAGATTCTCTCTAGAAGATTTGGGTGATGCCTTTCTCTATCATCAATGTCCTTGCGCAATCAACTATGGATCTATTTCTTCTTTCAACAATTCCATTTTTTTTGTGGTTTTCTCAGTGCAGAGACCTATCTTTTGATTCCATGCTCATTACAAAAGTCAGTGAATTCATCTGAAATAAATTCCCCTCCTCTATCTGATCTTAATCATTTCAATTCTTTACAACTTTGTTTCTCAACCATTGCTTTGTACCATTTAAACATCTTGAATGCTTAATATTTATCTTTTAGAAATATTATGGTCATCATTCTAGAGTAATCATCAACAAAGAGAATAAAATATCTATCACCATAATAACTCTTTGTCCTCATAGGTCCACATAGGTCAGTATGGACTAATTCTATAATGGCATCAGATGTATGAGTTTTTCTTTTGAAACTAGACTTTGTCATCTTACCTTTTTGACAATTCTTACACATGATATTGTTGGGCTTGGTCATCGTCGATAAGCCTGTTACATTTCTCTTTTTACTTATTTTTATCATGTTTTCAAAGTTCACATGACACAATGTTTTGTGCCACAACCATTTATCTTTGTTTCTATCCATTAAGAAGTGGTGTCAGTATCATTCAGATAGAATAAGTTACCTTTTGTCTGCTCACCAGTAGCAATCAAATTTCCTGATTCATTGAAGATCTTTGCCTTCTTATTTTCAAATGCTACTCTGTGACCTGAATTATTCAACTGAGAAACACTCAATAGATTATAATTCAATCCTTTTACCCAATAATCATTTTCACATTTTATCAGGTTATTCAACATTATAGTTCCGCTACCTTCAACTAGACAAGGTGTGTCATTACCCATTCTTATTGATCCACCATTATAGTATTCAGAAGTCTCAAACATTTGTTTATCACCAATCATATGGTGAGTGCAACCACTATCTATGATCTAGACATCATTTTTACTAACTTTAGATATGAGTGCAGTTTCTACATACCTTTCTTCATCATCATCTAAATCATCTTTTACTGCCACAAACACCATCTCGATGTCTTCATCAGATTCGGTGTCAGTTTCATCATATTTGCATTTTTCTAAGTAATTGGCCTTCTTTCCTTTGTCCTTGTAGTCTCGGGTATCTCTTCTTTCTAATTGTCAGTTGCTTCTGTAATCACCTCTGTCATGCTTCTTTTCAAATGACCTATCATTACTTCTGTCATCTTTTCTTCTGTTATGACATCTTGCAGCAAAGTGTCCAATCTCTTTACAATTAAACCAAACAAGTGCTTATTTACCTTTGTATTTACCTTTGCCTCTCTGCATTCTTCTAGCCATAAGTGCTTCAATTTCATCAAGATATTCTTCTTCACTTTCACTATCACTATCTTTTCTCATGGTCTGTTTATGACTTGATTTACTTATTCTCAAAGAAGATTTGAATGCAGACTCTATGTTTGGTAAGACACTATTATCAAAATTATTCATCTCAAATGAAATCAGTCTTCCAATCAAATTATCTAGAGTAACATTGTTATTTTCTACTGCTCTCATTCCTTGAATGGTATACACTCTAATAGCATAAGTAGGCAGTAAGGTTCTTAGAATTTTACTTACCATTGTATCTTCTTCTAGTACACCTCCAACTCCTCGGATATCATTGACTGCCTCTTTGATTCTTGTGTTGTACTGTGTGATGTTTTCTCCTTCTTTCATTTTGAGATCATCAAACTTTCCTCTAAGGATTTCTTCCTTGGCTCTCAAAAAATTCTTGTCACCACCATGTACAAGCATCAATTTGTCCCACATCTTCTTTGCAGTCTTGCAGGTTTTGACATCTTCAAATTCAGCATCAAAGAGTGAGGAAGCAAGCTCTATCATCATGCATTTTTTCTCGTTCTTCTCTCTCATTTGTTCAACTATTGGTGCTCCTGTGGGAAACACATATTTAGTATCTAAGTATTGAGTAACATCATTTCCAATACCTGATAAGTGGAGTCTTATTCTACTTTGCCATGAAGCAAAATTGTCTTTGTTCAACTTGGGCACATCTCGTCTGTTCATCTTGTGATCTTTAGCTTAGGTCTTGAAAGATTCCTTCTAAGCACACAAGCTCTAATACCAATTGTTAGCAATAACTGTGAGGGGGGGGCAAATCAGTGGCCTCAAAAAGTAATCCTTAAATCAACCCTTAAAACTTATTACCACTTTTAAGCCTCTAGTTATATTCAGTCCTACAAGATGAATGCCTTGAAATACTTATAACAATTTAATACTTGTCAAAATGCTTTGTAAATCTCTCTTCTATATGTTTACCGATAAGAAGTCTTTCATTTACTGAAACACAGTAAATAGCTAGAGTATACCGATCAATCCATAATAGCATATGTGAAATGTAAAACATTAAAGTAATGAAACATAAACACATAACACATGAATTTTTAACGTGGAAAAAATGTTAAGGGAAAAACCACTGGGACCAGTACCCCAAATTATCACTCTTCTGAAGTGAGCTTGGTTAAGAGCCAACCTTGTTAAAGGTTACAAACACACTGTTAGGTGTGACCTTGTTAGAGGATTTAAAAGATAGTTTGTCACCTAGTATCTGGAATCTAATCCTACCATCCTTAATCAAACACTCACTTGGCCTGTCAATAGGTATCGGGCATATCCAATGCTACTTTCTATGATCAAACCTTTTTGATACTCCTTGGGATGTATCTCAATTACAAAATACTTTTAATTCCTACTCGGTTAAGAGACTTGATGCTTCAATGGTTAAACTAAAACATTAAAGTGATCTGTTCACACATACAAATTGAATTCCAGATAGTCAGATCTATTGTAAGTGCAATACCTCTCTAATCAATATAATCAATTCAATACCTTTGCTCCACACTGTTCTGCTCTATGATTTTGTTTCATTGGTCGTCGGTGTCTGCAGAATCTAGCTCTTTCCTCATCTTGTCGATCATGTCTGAATGAAGCCTTTCTTCTCCTTCAAAATATCTTCAACATCTATTTTCTCTTTTCTTATTCACCCCACAATTTGTAATGAATTGGGTTTGTATCTTTATAGACATGATTCACCATTTCTTGGCTTTCTTGATTCTTGGCATGATCCACAATTCTCGCCAATTAGATTTAAAGCAAAACTCCAGTTTTATCTCATAGAGATCTTCTTCCCAACTGGACAAAGCAGCTTTAAATCCATTACTTATCATTGGCTTTATCTGGTTGATTAAAACAATGATAAGTATCAGTTAAGTTTATTTATAGCTCTTGACAGCTAAGCATTTTTTTGTTTCTAAACTCTCTGTTCTGTCGGTCAACGCTTCAGTTAGTCATCGGTGATAACCGACTGTTCCGTCGGTGTGACTTCAGTTGTCTTCGGGATCTCCGTCTGTCGGGAAACACTGTAATTCTATTTGCCAGGTTACTCTATGCTTTTCTCATCAAAAAACACTATGACTTTGCTCGTCGGTAATGTTGTGACTTTGCTCATCGGGTAACACTGTGACTTTGCTCTTTTACTCTGACCGTCGGTGTGCACTTCGTCGGTGTATGCAGTCACTTTGTGAATACTTGACTTGTATGCATTACTAATAGCATAACCTTTGATTCATCGGTTCTTTGAAGTCTTTAGCAGTATGTCCATGACCATATATATTATATAAAGTTGACATCAATGACAATACAATACAATACATTAACTGATTTAATGCCTTGCATGATCATCAACTTAACATCCTCAAACATTCAATCAGTTATAGTTCATCACTTCCAGGTATTTTCTTCCATCATTACCTCCATGAGGAAACATGGAACTCTCCTTCCCCAAGAGTTGAAACAAGGCCTAGTAAAAACCTCTAACACCATCAAATATGATGCAAGTGGCATAAACTTCTCCCCCACCATCGCTGGCAACAAAGGTGCCTCCTCCATCGACCTCACCTTTGCCTTCTCCCCCATCAGATTCTCCCTCTTCCCCTCCCTCACATGTGATCCACCCTCCCATTCTTGTTGATCCCCCCTCTCCCACATCTGTTGAAGCCCTAGCACCTACAACGTAGCCTCTTCTCTACTCTTTCATTTGTACTTATGTTATATTTATCTTTCCATGTTGGTTACTTTGGAAGTTGATGAAAAGATTTTGTAGATTTGTGGTTACACTGATTCACCCCATGTCTTAGTTCCTTATAACATTAACATATTAGAGTGTTTCAAGGCATCATTTTAGTTGATAGAAGATCATTCTATGGAAGATAGAAAAAAATTTGAATAGGCTTGAGCAGTTGGTGTTAGATCGGTGAGCAGTGATGATGTGATCGGTTGTAGTGGGTGTTTTTGTGATCCAGGTGTCAAGGTGACATGGCATAATAGATTTTTAATTTTTATCTTCTATTTCATTATTTGAGGTGATTAGATCTATCAATTTTTTCAATCATGTTAGGGAAGTCATATAAAGTTTGACTATTCTTGTTTTAAATCGATGTGCAATGAATCTTGTGGTCAGCCTGAATTTGTAATCGAACATTCTAGATTAATAATATGTTTTAGGGTTTAAGGATTGAGTGAGAATGATTGTAATAAATGAAATTCAAATGTAATACCTTTTTTAAGGTGGCTAACCCCCTAATGGATATGTAATGTATTTATAAATAAATCAATGAATTATGCAAGTGTACATCGTGGATGTGAAGGTGCGGTTGAGTGAAGATAGAAGATTGTCTGCAAGAAGAACAAATGTTGTACTTAATTAGACTTGAACAAGTAGAGGAGGATTTTTGCACCTAAATTATTGTACTTGTTGATTCGTAATAGGTTCTGCAAGAAAATCCCTTAACCGGGTAGATCCTAACAAGTCTTGATCAGTAAATCCTTGAACTAGGTGGCTCTTTAATTAGGGTTTAAATTCTTTAACAAGGTTACTCCTAATAGGGTAAAGTTCCTAATAGGGCTAGAGGAAAATCCCTTGACTAGGTGACTCCTAACAGGGTCTGCTCCTAAAAGGGCATCATTGTAAGCTCCTAATAGGGCTAGGCCTTTAACAGGACACATTTTATAAGAGTGCAAATACTTGTGGGTACTAATTCCCACCGTGGTTTTTCCCTCTAATCAAGGGTTTCCATGAGAAAAATACTGGTGTCACTTTGTTTCATGTTTGAAATAAAACCTTGGTTGTGAATTAAAGGGCA
This sequence comes from Thuja plicata, assembly GCA_018584345.1. Taxonomy (NCBI): domain Eukaryota; kingdom Viridiplantae; phylum Streptophyta; class Pinopsida; order Cupressales; family Cupressaceae; genus Thuja; species Thuja plicata. The sequence continues at coordinate 734,113 of MU228349.1, forward strand.
CAAAAGCTTCCTCATGCGATGTTATTGTTTGTGATCTTGGCATTGATTTTCTTGTTCGCATGTTTGGCACAAGAGGTTGTGAAATTGTTTGAATATCACTTGGTTGTGTTGGAATGAAGATTGGTTCGTAATTTGGTGGTGGCCCTAGTTGAATTATTCTACAGTTAGGTTGAAAGCTTTATTTGGGAACTTGATCAAACAAAGTTTGTTCTTGGATATGATTGAATTGTACTTGATCTAGGAATTGGTGAAAAAAGGTTTGCCTTTGCACGTGATTGATTTGGAGTTGGTTGAAAATTTTGTTTGCCTCATTAATTCGTGATATAAGTTTTGGTATCTTGGATTTGTGAATAATAATTTGCATGTAAAATTCATCAAAACATTCATTTGGATGCTTATTATTCATTATCTCTTCTATCTTATCTTCCAAGATTTTCTTTTCTTTATCCATTTTTTCTTGCAACTTTTGAATCAAGTGTTTGTGGACTCTGATGCAATTGATTGTTTGGTTGTATTGGTGTTATTTGTCTTGGCTCAAAATCTTGTTGTTGCAAAGGTATACCTTGTCATTGATCAAAAGGTGATTGTGAATTTCCTTGTGATGGGAACATGGGTTGACAAGTGTCTTCTTTCCTTTTGGATGCTTGGGATCTTATGAAGACCGGCATGATGGATGTATGCAAATGCAAGATGAAAAATGAAGCCTAGAAAATGAAAGGGCTTTATATGAAAATGCATAAATTTGGATTTTGGAATGAAATACAAATCAACTAGGCTTATAAAACTGTATTTTTTTTGGATTTTTGGACTTTGAAAAATCTTTAGAAGAATGCCAAACCTAAGAGCCTAACCTTAGGAGAATGAATAGGGATCTTGAGTTTAAAAGGGATCAATTGGATAAAGGTATAAAAAGGGACTAGGACCAATCCAACATGACAAAGATGAGTGAGAACAAATGATAAGTATGAAATTTGATAGAGGGACGAAAGGGACCAATTCAAGATTCTTTCTTCAATGACATAAGGTAAGACTCTAAAATTTGGATTCCTTTGGGATTTTACAAAGTTTTTGAAAAGGATCTAAGTGCAATATGAGGATTTTGCAAGGCAATATGTAGTTATGATGCGGGATTAATGCAAGAGGATTAAGATTAAAAATGCAAGGGGAGTAATGCAATGTATGAAAAAGGGATCTTATGATATGAATATGCAAGAATTAAGCAAACCGCAAGGCTCCAAGATAAATGTTTTGGGTCTCCATATGTTCACAAGGTGTTTTGGGATAATCAAAGTGTTCAAGAATGTTTGGGAATTTTTTGACTGAGATTTGAATGTTTAGGAGTGTTTTTGAAATTTTTCTCTAAAATTTTGGAACACCTACATAAGACACGTCAGACAGAATAGTTGTTGCAAAATTGAAAAAAAACACACCACAACCTAAGGCAAGCCAGGATAGTATCTGTTGAATTTGCACTTAAAAAAACTTCAGTCATGCTTGCTAATAGCGGAAAACTTAGAATTTTGGAGACGTGGGCTCCTCCTTAAAGTGCACTCACTTCTCAGGCACACCAAGCTTTGAAACCCAAGGGTAATCACTTCCTAAGAGATTGTTGTCTCTACTAAGAGCCGCAAAAATGTGGGATGTGTTAGTCGGTCTCATACCTTCCACGCAAGAAGATAGAGGGTTTTTTGGTCACTATAACAAAGTTTTTAGTTTAGTCATCCATTTAGGTAGCTATACTTGTGGCAGAATAGCTCTGTTATGGAGGCATCCCAGCCTACAGAAGTTATGTTATGTAGGTTTTTACACACCACAAGGGTATTGAGGGAGATTTTTCCCGATATAACAGAATCAAAACATGTTCACTATGACACTAATCACAGTGAAATTTATTATATACCTATTTGGAAGGGCTTGGCTTTAGCCTGTTACCAGTTGGTCAATCCCTCTCACTGGCTATGCTAAAGCTCTCGGGAGGTAGCCACTCTAGAAGAATTATATGAATTTCTCTTACACACAAGATCCAAAAAGGAAAGGGGAGAGGATAAGTTCATATAATTATTAGTATTTCAATCTAAAAGACACTTAAAACACATAAGCAAAGTGGTTCTTTTTAAGCACCGAAATAGAAGTGTTTTGTAACTACTAAACAAGCACAAATGTTTTGAAAGACACACAAGGTCTTCATCAAGCATCCTGCATCAAATGTATTAGTAGTTTATCATGTATCCTTCATCCCATTATTTCCAAGGTGCTTATAATATCATTATTAACACAAAAAATCCCCTATTCTAAGCCCATAATAGAAGTATGAATGTAGATTTAAAAAAATGAGCAACAAAACCCTGAAAAATTCCAATTATGCATAACTAGTGACCAATTTTGTATAAGTAATGACCAAGTGCATTCTATTATAACCCCAATTGCATGATATCATAGACACAAGTGCATGAGATCATAGCCCCAAGTGCTTAACTCTTGACCAAGTGCGCGAGAAGCCTAACCAAGTGCACAACTTCTAATCAGAGGCTAAAAACAAAGCAAAACTTATAAAATAGAAGACTTTTGACCAAATTAAGCATTGAGGACTCATGAAACATTAAAATAGGGTTAATTTTAGGTCATTTAGAAATTATTTTGAAAGATTGAAATCAGTTTCAAACCCTAATTAGTCTATGTGCAGATTTTGATTGATTTTGAAACAACTTAGCCAAGCAAATCTACAATCAATCCTAAACCATTTGAATGTTCATTTTAGATTCCCAAATAAAGTATGAGGGTTCATTTTAAAATCCTTTTCAACTTAGATAAATTTATTTGAAACAATTGAATCAGTTAGGACCCCTAGTTAGACTAGATTGCAAGTTTGAATAGAATTGAAAGAGAACTGATTGATTAGTCTTGCATGGAATCCTAAACTAGGTAAAGTTCATTTTAGGAACATCAAACATAAATGTGAGATTCACTTTAAGTTACCAAACTGAAATATGGGGTTCATTAACCAAATTAGGATTCATTTGCACCATTTAGGGTTCATTATAGCCTTAGAATTGAGAAAACTAAAAGCAGAAAGCATAAAATGCATAACTACTTCCTAAACCCTAATGTGATGATCTTAAACCATCAAAATACATCTTATTTGAAAAAGTGCGTAGAAATTTAAACCAAGTGAATAGAGAGGCAACCAAGTGCACAATTATGGGTACCAAGTGTGCAATTCTAACAACCAACTGCACAGAACTCTTCCAGGACCCTTCAAATGCATAAAAACATCAAAATCAGCCAGTTAAACATGATTCACGTTAGGTTCACCAATTGTAGGATAGGAAAATGAGGAAAAAATGCATGCAAGAGGAACCATCAAACTCTAAAGCATGCACAATCAACCTTTCCAAACATAAAATAAATTGAGACAAAGAAATGCAATTTATGAATAAAACTCCCTCAATTTGACAATTGTGATATTTCTTGCTTCTCCAAATATTGAGGTAGCTCTCATATGGACATGATGAACTTAAAACATGAAATAAAAAGACTATAATGATGGAGATAATATTCCAAATGCGATGGTTAACTTGATTGAGGAAATTGATCTCAATTTATAGGATTAGAGACCAAATTGCAGAATTAGCAATTAGGTGCACAAATTGAAGATTGTCATGATTGAGAAATGAAATTGGAAAAGTGTCATATTATTACAAATTTCAAGAGATTCAATTGGGAAAATTAGTGTGGAGAAGGAAAGGGAAATTTGTCATAAAATATGACAAATTATGACAAAGGAAAAGAAGAAAGTGTCCTAAATTATGACAACTATGACAAATGGAGGCTAATTAATAAGAGGGAATTTTGAATTATAAAAACTTATATTTCTGACAAAAATAGAAATTATTAAATAGGAATAAACCAATTAACTAATTGAAATTAATTAATTATGGAGACATAGGAAAGAGGGAATAAATAAAGTCAATTTTTTATTCAATTAGGACATATGGATAAACTATGGTTTATTCATCCCAAGAGGACAAATTAATGGATAATTAACCAAATTGATGGCAATGATGTGAAGTTGACTTTATTTTGATGACTTTGATGAGTATCAGGAACAATTTTAATAGTTCCAGAATGATTTAGGAAAATGATGAGGCAACGATGATCTTTGACAATGCACTCAAATTGATTGTTGACAAAATAGCATCGATGAACTTTGACAATGCTATTGAAGAAGGCATATGATGACAAGGCATCTATGAACTTCGACAATACACTCAAATAAGATTGAGGAGAAGGAACTGATGAACTTGACAATGCTCCTTGGGAGACATTGACAAACTTGACAATGCTCATGGATTGATGATGATAAGGCGTCGATTAATTTTGACAATGTCTTGGACAAGATTGATGACGATAGTATTGATGAAATTTGACAACACTATCGAAGGAGGATTGAAAAGAGATGAGGTGTTGATGAACTTTGAAAATACCCTAGAATGATTTAAATGTGTTCAGAATGAGCTTGGATTGATTTAGGAAGATTAGGAATGATTAGGATCAATTAGGATTGGTTTAAGAAGATGATCAATTCGGCCAAAATGAGAGAAATGTTAGTAATTGATGACATGGAAGAATGACACAATATTCGTGAATGACAAAGATCAAACACACAATATAAAAGACATGTTAAAAATGGGGACATAGGCATTGAACCATTTTTAGGTGTCTACAGTACTATGGGATAGCACTTGGTTTTGTTGTTGTTTTTATCAAAAACATTATACAAGAGGGTCTTACTTTGTATTACAATTCAATTTCTAATTTGAAAATAAAACATTTTAAAGAGGATTTTATAGTTGACTTTATGTACTAATAAACTTAATATTTGTGCAAATATTTATGAGATAACTATATTTTATAAGTGAATTTCTCTAAATCATATTTAGGTCTATATAATGTAGTATTTGAATATTTTACCAAGGAATTAAGAAGATCTTTGAGTTTAACTAGAGAATTATTTTTAAGTTGATTACACTCTTCTAAAGCATCCATGGTTTAAAAATTTGCTAATGATTTGGTAGAAAAGTTAGTGTTATTCTTAATCAATTTTTTTCTAAAAATTATCAAATTCTTTGAAGAATATGGTGAACCCAATGGTTGGAGTGATTTGTCCAATGAATCCATGGACAAACTATAGTGAGATAAAGGTTTATTTTACAAAGATTGGATTACATTTTAGTGTATTATAATTTGTAAGAAATTTTTCATTCATTATCATTCTTGAGGGAGAGGTTGATATTAATTAAGAGATCAAATTTTTTAAATAGTTGATTTTTCATTTGTGTTATTTTATTTTTTGACTATTTATTAAGCTTATATGTGATTCATTTGGTCTATAAAATAAGGTATTATTTAATGAATATTTTAATAAAAAAATTATTCTAAGGTAGGGGCATTAAAAATAAAAATAAAAATTTAAAAATATTCATAAGATAACACATAGTGTTCACTATGTGGATTTGATTACATAGTGTTTGAAGATGGTTCTTGACCAACCATTTGATTGCATAGTGTTTGAAGATGGTTCTTGACCAACCAGATAGTATTCCAATTTTACCCTCACAAAACCCGACAATAGATACATGATATTTGAAAAATGCTCTTGACCAACCAGATAAAAAACCAATTTCCCCCCAGCAAAATCAGCCTATACCTAACAAACAAACTGTCTGCTACTAATTGATCCCATGGAAAACAACCAAATAATGAGATTGAGTACCTATATTACACATGGGATGATACAAAAAGGAGGCTATCCACCATCATTCTTCCATTTCACCACCCTTCCTTACATCATTTTCATCTTGTATATCCAATGGCTCTCCAAGGAGTTCATGAGGGTGTGCATTTGAATGTCGTGGACGAGCAGCAGGCTGAGCAACAAATGGACAAGGGCGAGGAGAGCTTGCATTATCCTGAGCATCCTAGGGTGGAGCGACCAAGTGGGTTCTTGTCATTTGAACATGAGCCATGCGAGCAAAGGCCCTGGGAGGATGAGGGACGTCGTTTTCATGGTCGAGCACGACTAGAATAGTCGTAACTCTGGACCTAACTCTGTCTACCATTTCATCCCCCATAGAAAGGAAATGTATGTCAATGATTGCCTATAAAAAACTTAAAGCATGCGTCTCCAAGGTATCCTTAGCAGCATTATAAATGGAGACATACACACAGCCTTTAAGAGGGAAATGACGCTGGAAAAGACCCCCAATGTGGCTTTAACCCCTCCATAGGTCATAGTTTTCAACAGTTGTGAGTAACCTATTATCTTGTCAAAAACATTCCTTAATAACTTTCTCTGCAATAATCTGGAGCTTATGCGAGGAGTGGAGCATATCAAAGATATTAGAGAGGAAGATAGAAACAATTTGTGAAGGAAAGATTACCCATCACAACTATGGAGACATAATATTATCGCCAATTACACACTTGATGCTTCTCATCAATTGTGGGCAATGTATCCTAAACATTTGGCTCAAGTGGTTGTTCGAAATCTCCCCTAAAAATGGCAACTCCCAATCAAGAATCGATAGTAGTAGACAACAATTATGTGGAAGACATTCTCTATGCACCTTGCTACAATCACTACAAAGACTCGGCCAGGTATTAATCTCCCCCTCATCACCAGAAGGGTGGTCTTAAAAATCTTGGTGAGCCATGGATACATGCTGCAACGAAGGAACACATACAAGGGCAGAACAAGCTCTAACAAAACCCTAGATAGCAGGAGAGGAAAAATCAATTGTGATGCAAATGTCTGGCATTGCGTTTATAAAAGCGAGATATGAAGGAAATCTCCCAAACTCCAAGGCATGATTAATTCACACTCTGGAAATGCTCATCTCAGCACACCATGTACTAGGCTCGTCCTGCAAACACCCAAAACATGTTAGATAATAAACACTTGGTGGTAGGGTGTCCCTTTCTGATTTGGAAATGTCATTTCACATGCGGCAATGAGCACAAAGTGAGGTAAGATGCAGAAGGACGGAGGGCGTCATAAAACCTTAATGCTCTTATATCTGATAATAATGGCACAGGCTAAGCTCCACATAAAACATATCAAAGACAAAAAAAAAAAAGGGTCAAACTTTTTTTTTTCAAATTAGTGAAAACATAGTGATTATTTTTGAAAAAAAATTTGTGGTCTTTGACCACAAAATATTCATGAAGAACAGATGCTGAAAGTTTCACGAAAATCTATTAGGTTTTCTTAGTTTTGAAATTTGGTCAATGGTGCATTTTGTAGGGAGCTTAGCTGCATCCGATAATAATTGCGCAAACACTCCAAGTTGTTGATTAACACAGTCCCATTTATGCTTAGGGATATAGCATATCTTTAGTAATCATTACCGTTAGAACACAACATATAACATGCGTGAGTAACAAATGTTAAATTTATTGATAATCTCTGATAGAACCAGGAACTTATCTAGGGGGTCATTGGCATACAAAGTGTTCACTTCACCTGTGTCACATCCCATATTTTCTAATTGATTCACCAACTTGTTCCCCTCCCTGTATATATGTGAGATGTTAAATGCTTCAAATTTGTCCAAAACCAATCATGCTTGTTGAAGAATATATAGAATTTTCCAATTGTAGAAAGTACACTTTTTGCAAGCCTCTACAATGATGAGAGAGTCACCCTCAACATGGATTTTCTCGGCACCAATAGGTTTAGCAAGATAGAGACTATGAAGGAGAGTGAAAGCTTCTGCCACATTGTTTCTTCTAGGTGGAAGAGAGATTGATTTCGGTGCTATTAGGCTATCAGATGAATTACATATGCATATACCCACAACCGAGACACCTGGATTGCCTCTAGATACTTCGTCAAAGTTTAAACAAATCTATGATGTTAGTATATTTTATTACTAATATTCAAGTAAGCTCTTATTGTTTGGTTTTGATATTATTCCATTCGATAGATTATCTTGGTTGATTCTAAGAGAAACCATACCACAGGATGTTACCCATGGAGGAACTATAGGATATACCACTATAGATTCTAAAGTGCTTAAGAATAGTTAAAAAGTATTGAAAAGAAATAAATTATAAAACATATGGAATTTAAGATTATAGGAAAAATTGTGAAAATACACTGATTAAAAATGGGTTAAAATTCTTATTAAATTCATCAAAAAGAATATTGACCTAAAATAAGTCTCTATTTAATATCATTATTAGTAAGAAAATATCAGAAGATTACTATAGATATAATACAATTCAAGAGTTCTAATTTAGAAATAAACCTAGGGTTGTAGAAAAAAGTTGTATTTAGGTAGGGTTTCATTAGGGAGTATGAAAGAGCTATGAAGAGTGTAATTTCATTGGAAAATATGAAAATTGGTTATAGATGATAACAATATGTAATAGATAAAATTAATGAGCAATAGTATATTACTCAATTGATGAAACACACAATATTCACAATATAGTCATGAAAATGCCAAAAGAAAGAGATAAGGAATAGGGAAATAACATTTGGTCAATACATTAACCTTCCATTTAGACCATAACAATTTGTGAGATATGGTATAAAAGAAATCAATATGAATATAATAATACCTAAGTATATCACAATTAGAGGCTCCAAACAATTATTCTACCCCATTCACAAAGCTATATTCATAAAATATTTGATACCTTTAATTTGCTTAAAATTGTATCTTATGGTGTAAGATTCTCTATTACTAAATAGTATTTTTCTTCCAAGAAAACATATTTGTGAGAGTGGAGTGAATGATAATTTTTTGTTTGTTACTCCCTACCTTTAAGGTGGGGAACTAATTTTTTCATCTAACCAAATGCATATTAATTGACTTTAGAAACTATGTCAAATAAGGAATATTTACTCTACTATCCTAAAGTTTGATATTTCCTGTTGTTTTGTATTTGGTTTTAAATAGAAGTAGATATTTTCTATTAGATGTTGTCTTTTTCCCAAGGAAAATAGATGAATTCTATTTAAAAAATAATAAATATAGTATTTAATACACTAAACATGATAGAACATCACCCTCTTTATTTAGACAACTAGTTGGGTGTGGTGTTCTATAGAACAATTGATGTGCCTTGTATATGCTTCCACATTTTCCTTACACGCCTATGAACAAATGGAAAGACAATCTTATTAGAGAACTATATTACATTGAAAGACAAATTGAAAGTGTTTGTTCCACTCCATATGGCATTGTATGTTCCCTTGTTATCTTCATTGCAGGTTATTATACTCTATATGTAATGAGCTCTATCTATAGAGGTCACAGATATGGATTTACTGATCAAACTCGAGATGATTGTAGATTTACCTATAAGACCAAAGGTGATCCAACTATATTATAATGTTTTTCCTTTCTCTCCCTTCTACATTTTCATCAGCTAGCTTTGGGCCTTGAAATGAAACCTGACAAAGTGTATTGAATTCTACTGATGAAAAAGAAGTTTATGACCATGTTTATGGATTTCCATGGAACAGTTTATGTGCCTTATCTATGTTTGCACATTTTCATTACACACCTATGACAAAAGGCAAGACAATATTATTAGAGAACTATATTTCTTCATGTTAGAAAGTGTTGGTTCCACTCTATATGGTATTATTTATTCCCTAGTTATCTTTATCGCATAGTATTACACTACTATATGCAATGAGCTCTATCTCTATAGGTCATGGATATAATTTTACTAATCAAACCAGAGATGATGGACTATATTTACCTATCAGACCAGAGATGATCCAACTCAAACTTGGTATATACTATGATGTTTGTCACTTCTTTCCTTTGTACATTTTCATCATCTAGCTTTGGGCCTTGAAATCAAACCTAACAAAGTGTATCATTCTACTGATGAAAAATAAATTTATGACCATGTTTATGGCTTTGATTCTACCCATGTGGTCTGCTCTACCTCTTATCATGATGGTAAGGATTTTAAGAAAATAAATTTAATGTTTTCTTGATATTTCCTAACCTTAACATTTTGTTGGAAGATTATTTTTTTGTTTAAATTTTGCACCGCGTAAGGGCTTATGTGTTAAATATTTGTGTAGAAGAAGCTTCCCAAAATTTAGATTAAAAAATGGTCCTAATACAGTGCTAGTGGCACAACATTGTCAAATGGAAAGTGGAGACACATTCTTCAATAGTGATAGAAGATGATTGCCTAACCTCTTACATGTTATTCTTCCTTTTAAAAATCCTCAATTGTCTTCAGAAGTTGTTATTTAATGATTTGTATCAACCTATCTATCTATCTGGGGGAGAACTTACTAGGCTCTGTCCAAAAAATTCAAATGGCACATTTGAATTTTGTCAAATTGCTAACATTTATTGTATAGATTTCTGCACTTTTCATACATATGTTTCCTCTATAGAACCCCTCTATTTGTTTAGTAACTTACACCTTCACACATAATTATTAAAGCATTTTGTTCCCAAAAAGCCAAGACACCTAGTGTTCAATGTTCCTTGATTAAGCATTGGTATTGGTATTGTGTAATAGGTTAAGAACAATGCAGGTTAGGTCACCTTAAACTTATCATTAACCATATTTTATTACCCATAGTGATGATGTTTTTCACTAAACATAAACTATTTCCAAATGATACAGCAAAAGTCAAGAGTGTTTCATCTACTGATTATGTTGATAATGAAATGGAAGAAAGTGTGTTGTCCTTCATTTGAAATTGTTGACTTTAAACACCATGATTTAACAGATAAATTCAAACTCACTTGCATAGCAGAAGCTGAATTTTTTTGTGCCCATCTAGAAACCTCTCATCCAATAAAAAAATTACTACTTGGAGAACTTGAATTGCACCATGTAATAATTATGTTAAAGGCCTTTCCTATTTTTGTAGCAATGAAATTTTATTTTATTTAGATATGGTTGTCACCTTTCTCCAATGAGGGTGATAAGAGTTGGCCTTAATAAGTACTTTTACTATTTAGCTTCAAATGCCTACACAATAGGCATTCAAAAAAAAATCAATAACCTTGTCACTAATTAAAGGAGAGCCCTATTTAGGGATTGGAGTTACCCTTAATAAAAAGAAACAAATGCATCTAATTATTCCTATGAACCATTGTAGCGTTTCTACACCAATCATCAGGAGACGAGTTCCTTTCTTTTTTCATCATTCTCTAAATCTCCACAAATTACACAAAAAAAATAAAACCCCAACACCAATAGATAGTCTTTGTCATCTTAAATTTGGATATGAATTAAAAAGGCAGGACCACATTATATTCTGAATACATATTCAACAAACAAGATCATATAATGGCTAAAAATCCATTTGTATACAGGCAAGATCATATTTTATCCTGATTACCATATCAGTAAATGCTTCGAAAATTATACTAAAATTGACTTGTGGATGAATCTATATTGTGTGGGAAACAAGCACAAAATAGTAGGGTAGACTTCCTAGAGGACCAACATAAAAATCAATCTGTGAATCACTTTATTTTTGTGCATTATTTTGGTCCTTCCTATCTCTAGGCATAGACATATTTTTTATTGATCTTTGGTATAATTTTTCATTGGAACTTATGAGGCAAAATATGAGCTAATAGTTTCCATTCATAGTAGAGTGGGATATACTTCAATCCACAAACCAACAAAGCAACTAACTTTAGCTTTCACATGTACAATATTTACCCCATGTCCTCACTGGTTTTGTAGATTGCCCCAAACTTCAAATATAATTACAACCATGTTACAACTATATATGACTAGATCATGTTGTTATACATCACAAAATTTCATTTCTCTTATTACTTTCAATGCAAACTATTCTAATCAAAATATAATTGGTTAATGTAATGATACAAATAAACATTAGGGAAAATAAGTCTAAGGGAGAACATATTAATGTGAAGGTGATAAAAAGAATATTAGTGGCTATTTTACACCAATAAAAATATGTGGGGTTTATTAGTAGGGATCTACTAATGTGCCAATAATTTTACAAGAGAAAAAAATTTGTAAAATAAAAATAAAGTATATGCACTTTCAAAATTTATGGTTAGGAAGTTTTTCTAAGTAAGAATTGAATTAGGAAGAGGAAACAAATGGACAAATTGAGGCTTATTTCAAATTTTAAAATGTAGTAAATGTGTATTTAAGAATGTTTTTACTCAAGTTATAAGACAAAATAGGATAGCTTAATAGAGAATTAATATTCTTAAAATATGTTTAGTTGAAACTTTTGTGTCTAACTTATTTTTTTCTATTATTAAAAAGGGGGTTGACATATCTCTTATTGAACAAATCAAAGATATTAATTTTATAGAATTTTACTATTAAAATAGATGAAATTCATATTATGAATTATTAATTAGATAATTAAGAAAATTATTTTTTTAATACATATTTATTAAATTATTCAAATTTAAAATCTCTCTAATGATATAAAAGAATTTTTTATTTAATTATAATCATCTTTATTATACCATTAAAGACAAATAGAATATTAAAGATAAGAAATAATACATCTAGTTATAAATAAATAATATAGAATTATCCACCTAAATAATATAGAATTATTCACCTATGCATATAATGTGAACTAAAATTCTAATGTTAGCTGCAAACTTCATTAAAAAATATAAGTTGGTATAATAATCATCACACACAATCTTATGGGGTTATGGGGCTATGAACGAAGTTTTTCTTCCTGGTTCTTTTCTCCGGAGCTCCTTTTAAACCAGTGTAAAAATTGATATTATATTAATATAAATATATTAAGTGGCTATTGTCACCTTGCTTTAAAAAAATTATTACATGTAAAGTTACAGATGTCTACTTAAACAAACATAATAAATTAAATAAATTTAAACTAATAATGACTAATATTAATCTATATTAATTAAATTAATAAATATTTATAAAAATATAATTATCTATTTTATTGATAAAAGTGTATGATAAAAATTAAGAAATTAAGTCCACATCTTAAGTCACATAGAAGCAAGGATCGTATAGAAATATGATGCAACATATCCATATTATAACATCCTTAAAGCAAACTTTAGAAGCCATGTCCCACATTTAAGAAACATAGTTGGGAATTTTATTACACACCATAATATAAAATTTTAGAGATTTTTCTTTTCTCTCAACTTAGAATTTATATAAAGGGTTTATATGAAGGTTGGATAATTTTTGGAATCAAAATCTTAATTTTGATTCTTAATTATTTTAGAAAGTATAACTAACCAAGGTATTGAGGCCCTGAGAGATAACAAGACACATGTTGATTGAAACATGCAACTATGTACTGTGAATCTCTCAACTATGAATTTCTCATTTCACTTTCAAAGAAGTGAAAAGAACATTATTGGATTTTTTATGCTCCTTATCCTAAATACATAGCAAATAGAGAAAATTGGTTAGTTTTATATTTTTAAAATATTTAAAATATAAAACCATATAAAATGAATAAAACTTACAATTTTTTCTTTTCCCTTTTCTTCTGATTGATCATGCAAATTTACTTTTGGTATGAGATTGAGCCAATGAGCAAGTGGACTCGATATAATTACTTCAGGTATAAAAGATCTAGGTGAGGCATATTGTTGTGCATCCATTGAAAAACTATTTGAAAATAAACATCTCGTACGCAAGATGTTAACCTCGTTATCATCCCTGACCAATGCAATATTACAAGGAATTCGTTCTTTGTAATAATCGGCATGCTTCTTCAAGCTCCTTGAATTCATTATATAAAATTACAAATAATTAGTAATCTGAATATAGCATATAATACATGAACATAATTAGTAAGAATAAATCTAATTTAATTTATATTTGAAAGAGAATAGCTAATGGACATTGAACATTACAATAAGATTAAATCAAAAATATGTATAATAAATAAAAAATTAATACTTTTATTTGTAGAAGAGAAATGTGTGTAATTTTATTTTTTAATTTCTATGTTTTACATAGTATAGAATTAATAGTTTGCAATATATTTATGTGATCCCTATATTATTAAGAATTCTTGTGATATGAGAAATATATGATTTTATATTTAAAAGTAAATTATTATAGTTTATTACAATGAGATAAAAAATAACATGAAAGATTCATCTAATACCAATTATAGATATTATTAAAAAATATATATCATCGTTTATTTTTATATTCAAAACAAATCTAAAATTAAGTTTGCATCAAATTTTATTCATCAATCTATTAATAATCAAATTTCTATTGTAATAAAAAATTCATATTCCCCTTGTTACATAGAAGAATCCTTAATGTTATTATTTCCCACATATTTTTATAAATTTTTTGAGATAAATTTTAGATATTAGTTCGAGCTATCACAATGTCTTAATATTCAAATTTAATGGTACACTAATTTCTAAATTTTTTGAGATAAATTTTAGATATTAGTTCTATCACAATGTCTTAATATTCAAATTTAATGGTACACTAATAATTTCTAGGTAAGTCCTAATTTATCTTAACCTATTTCTATGTATATATTTCATATCTATGTTTAGAATTATTATTTTATTATATGTATATATTTCATTAATGAACTATATTTATTCATTCCTTAAGTGTATTTGTAGGATGTATTTTGTTTATCTGTTTTGGTGAACCTTGATCTATGAACTATCATGTAACCTTAAGGTTTTGGACTTCTTTCTATTTTAAATTTTTTGTATTTTTTATTTTTAGCAAAACTATAAATGTGTGCCTTTTTTCTCAATTATTTTTTATTTTTAATAAAACTATAAATGTGTGCATTTTTTTCAATTATTTTTTATTTTTAATAAAACTATAAATGTGTGCATTTTTTCTCAATTATTTTTATTTTTAACAAAACTATAAATGTGTGATTTTTTCTCAATTATGGATGTATTGTATTTCATCGTAGCAAAAAAGTGTACTCTTTCTATTATTAAAATTTGATACTTGTTTTATAACATATGAAAACAATTTAAAAGTTATTTTTACATATCTTTATTATTTTAGTAATTATAGGGATGATCAAATCTATAGCATTTTTCTTATTTATAAGTTGGTTTTCTTAATTATTATTATTTTAAGCGAAACTTTTTTATTTATATTAATATTTTGATTCAATAAAGGCTCCCAGAGAAAAGAATCAGCAAAGAAAAACTTTGTTCATCACCCACCCTATTACAAAGGTTAGCAGGAATGTTACTAATGACATAAAACTGATTGAATGTTTGAATATGTTAAGTTGATCACCGAAATTCAGAAAGATAATGCAAGACATTAAATCAGTTAATGGATTGTATTGTCATTGATGTCAACTTGATATAATCTGATCGGTTATATTCAAAGTGTCAAAGACTTCAGAGAATCAGAGAGATAAAGATTATGCTTTCAGTAATACATAAAAGACTAGCATTCACTAAGTGACTACAAACACTGACGGCTAGTGGAACCCGATGGAAAGAGAAACCCGAGAGCAAAGTCATAGTGATGCCCGAGCGAGAAAACCAACAAGCATTACCAACGAGCAGAATCACAAGCATTACCGATGGCCAGAATTAAAGTGTTACCCGACGGACAGACAACCTCGACCGAGAAGCCCGAGGAGAACTGAAGTGTTGATCGAAGCTATCAAAGAGTTAAACACTGAAATTAACTGAAGTTTAGAAATGACAAAATACTTAGCTGGCAGAGCTAAAGATAGACTTAACTGGTTGTTAACATTGTTTTCATCAACAATTTAAAGCCATAGATAAGTAAAAAATATTTAAAGTTGTTTCATCCAGTTGGCAAGAAGATTTCTACGAGATAAAATAGGAGTTAAGCTTTAAAGGAAGATTGGCTAAGATTGCGGATCACGCCAAGAACAAGAAAATCAAGAAGTGAGAAACGATGATATCATGTCTATAAAGAGACAATCTAATTCATAATGAATTAGGGGACTGAATAGAGAAAGAGGATTCTGAAGAGAAACTGATGAAGAACAACTTCATACAGTCCTGATCAATCAAGCTGAGGAAAGAGCTAAAGATTTCTGCGGACACCGAGCAACAGAGAAGCACAACATCACCGAGCAGAAAGAAGTGGAGAAAAGGTATTGAAAAGATACATTGATCAAAAAGGTATAATGAGCTCACAATAGATCTAAAAATCTACAAGTCTAAGTTGTATGTGTGAATAAATCATTTATTGTTTCAGTTTAACCATTAATTCAAAAAGTCTCTTAACCGAGAATGACTTAACAATCCTTTCTATATTGAGATACATCCCAAGGAGTATTAAAAAGTTCAATCATGAAGATAGCATGAGATGCCAGATACCATGTGACAAACTACATTGGGTTTGGTCATAGAAGGTAGCATAGAGATGCCCAATATCAAGTGACAAACTATTCTATTTAAATCCTCTAACAAGGTCACACCTAAAAGTGTGTTTGTAACCTTTAACAGGGTTGTCTCTTCACCGAGCTCACTTCAGAAGAGTGAAAATTTTGGGTTACCAGTCCCAAGTGGTTTTTCCTTTAACAAGGTTTTCACGTTAAAAATCCATGTGTCAATGTGTTTATGAGTCATTACTTTAGTGTTTTGCATTACACATAACTAATCTAGATTGATCAGTATACACTAAGAAATTTACTATTTTTTGGTCAATGAAAGACTGATATTCGGTAAACATTAAGAATAAGGTTTAACAGTGAACTCTGAGCAATAGTACTAAGTGGTACTAAGTTTTGGGGTTGATTTATTGGAATATTTTTGAGTCCACTGATTCANTCCCCCCCCCCCCCCCCCATTTATTCTAACAATTGGTATCAGAGCTTGTGTGCTTAGAAAGGGAGTTTAACAGCTCAAGCAAAAGATCACAAGATGAACAAGCGAGATGTGCCCAAGTTGAATAAAGACAACTTTGCAACATGGAAAAGCAGAATAAGACTCCACCTATTAGGTATTGGTAATGATGTTACTCAACACCTTGATACTAAATATGTGTTTCCTACAGGACCACACACTCTTGATAAATTGAGAGAAAAGCATGAGCATAATTGCATGATAATAGAACTTGCTTCATCACTCTCCGATGTTGAGTTTGAAGATGTCAAAATCTGCACCTCTGCAAAGCAAATGTGGGATAAATTAAAGTTGGTACATGGAGGAGATGCTAATGTACTAAGAGCCAAGGTAGAAAGGCTAAGAGGGAGGTTTGATGACCTAAGGATGAAAGAAGGAGAAAATGTTACTCAATATAGCTGCAGAATCAAAGAGGTAGTCAATGCTATCTGAGGAGTTGGAGGTGTACTTGAAGAAGAGACAGTGGTAAGTAAAATCCTAAGAACCTTACTACATGTATATGTTATTAGAGTATCTGTTATACAAGAAATGAGAGCAGTTGCAAACAATACTGCTACTCTAGATAGTCTGATTGGTAGACTAATTTTATTTGAGATGAATAACTTTGATAATAGTGTCTTACCATCTGTAGAATCTGCATTCAAATCTTCTTTGAATATAAGTAAGTCAATTCATAGACACGCTATGAAGAATGATAGTGAAAGTGATAATGAGGATCAAGGAATTGATGAGATTGAAGCACTAATGGCAAGAATATTGCAGAGAGGCAAAGGTAGATACAAAGGTAAATTACCACTTGTATGTTTTAATTGTAAAGAGGTTGGACACTTTACTGCAATATTTCCTAACAGAAGAAAAAATGACAAAAGTAATGATAGAACACATGAAAATAAGTTTGACCAAGGTGATAACAGAGATTACCAAAGCAACTAACAATCAGACAGAAGAGATACCCGAGACTACAAGTTCAAAGGAAAGAAAGCTTGTTACCTAGCTGAGAAAAGAGCTGATGATACTAACACCAAATATGAAGAAGACATTGAGATGGTATTTGTATCCATGAAGGATGATTCAGACGAAGAAGAAGAAAGGTATGTAGAAAATGCACTCATATCTAAGGTTAGTAAGAATTATGTCTGGATTATAGATAGTGGTTGCACTCACCACATGACATGTGATAAATGAAAGTTTGAAACTTTTGAATACTATAATGGTGGATCAGTAAGAATGGGTAATGACACACCTTGTCCAGTTGAAGGTAAAGGAACCATAATGTTGAATAACCTGATCAAATGAGAAAATGCTTACTGGGTAAAAGGAATTAATTATAATATGTTGAGTGTTTCACAGCTGAATAATATAGGTCACCGAGTAGCATTTGAGAATAAGAAGGCAAAGATACTCAATAAATTAGGAAGATTGATCGAAACTGGTGAACAGACAAAAGGTAACCTTTTCTATCTTGATGAAATTAACACCACTTATTTAATGGCTAGAAATGAAGACATATGGTTGTGGCATAATAGATTGTGTCATGTGAATTTTGACAACATGATAAAGATAAGCAATAAAATAAAAGTCAGAGGCTTATCGAGCATGTCAAAGCCCGAGCATATCATGTACAAGAATTGTCAAAAAGGTAAGATGACAAAGTCTAGTTTCAAGAGTAAATCCCATACATCTAATGAAATTCTAGAATTAGTCCATACTAATTTATGTAGACCCATGAGGACAAAGAGTACTTACTATGGAGATAGGTATTTCATTCTCTTTGTAGATGATTATTCTAGAATGATGACAGTTATGTTCTTAAAAGATAAATTAGAAGCATTCAAGATGTTTAAATGGTATAAGGATATGATAGAAAAGCAAAGTGGTAAGGAAATGAAATGCTTAAGATCAGGTAGAGGAGGGGAATTTATTTTAGATGAATTCACTAATTTCTGTAATGAGCATGGAATTAAAAGGCAGGTTTCTGCACCGAGAACACCACAGCAAAATGGAATTGCTGAAAGGAGAAACAGATCAATTGTTGAGTGTGCAAGAACACTGATGATTGAGAAAAGAATCACTCAAACTTTCTAGAGGGAATCTGTCAGTACTGTTGTCTACACATTGAATAGAGTATAATTAAAGGACACAAAGAAGATACCCTATGAGCTTTGGTATGGTTACACACCCAATGTAAGTTACTTCAGAATATTTGGTAGTCAATGTTATATTTTGAAAGATGAAAGAAATGGAAAGCTTGACTCCAAAAGTGATGAAGGTGTCTTTCTAGGGTATTCCACCAAAAGTAAGACTTATAAATGTCTTAACAAGATCATTGAAACTAAAAATGTAAGCATAGATGAATTTGAAGAAAAGAATGATAAAGAAAGCATAAAAGAACTAGAAGACTACAACAGGTTTGTTTACACTAAAGAATCTAACACTCTACCTGAGCAATAGTGTATCACTCCCGAGCAACAGAACATTGCACCCAAGCATCAGGCTGTAATTACCAAAAATCAGGAAAAATACTCAAGATGATGTACCTAGCGATGGAGATCAGAATGAAGGTCAAAATGATGATCAGAATGATGGACAAAGAGCTAAACCAAAACTTGCAAATTATGTCAGAAGACATCATCCACACAATCATATCATAGGAGACAAGAAGGCTAGAATGAGAACAAGAAGTAAGTCACTAAACACTAGATGTTTACTTTGTGATTTTGAGCCTAAATCTGTTAATACTGCACTTGAAAATGAAGAATGGGTCAGTGCTATGAATGAAGAAATAGAATAGATTGATAAGAATAGTACATGGACACTATTACCGAGACCAGATGACAAGAATGTCATCGGTACCAAATGGATATTCAGAAACAAGCTGAATGAGAATCGAGAAGTCACAAGAAACAAAGCAAGATTAGTATGCAAGGGGTATGAACAAGAAGAAGGTATTGATTATGGTGAAACCTTTGCACCTGTTGCTAGATTAGGAGTTAGAATTATTCTTTCTTATGCTGCATTTAAAGGATTCAAGGGTACCAGATGGATGTCAAATCTGCATTCCTAAATGGAATACTAGAAGAAGAAGTTTACATTGAACAACCAGAAGGGTTTGCTGATCCAGATAAGAGAAATATGGTATGTAGACTACATAAAGCCTTGTATATATTGAAACAATCATCTAGAGCTTGGTATGAAATACTTCACTCCTATCTCATTAGCATTGAATTTGTAAGAACAAGTAAAAATAGCAATCTATACTTAAAAGAAGATACTGATGGTAATATTCTGATTGCTGAAATATTTGTTGATGATATCATTTTTGGGGGAAATGAAATGTTATGTACATCCTTTGCTAATGAAATGAGCAAAGAATTTGAAATGTCTATGATTGGGGAGAACAAATTCTTTCTTGGTGTACAGATTCTTCAACAAGATGCAGGCATATATATCACTCAGTCCATTTATACATCAAGGAAGTGCTTAAGATATTCAAGATGGAATATTCCAAACCAGTTGGAACACCTATGGCTACTGTATGTAAGTTGACAAAGGAAGACAAATCAAATGAGGTAAATCAGACCTTGTATAGATCAATGATTGGAAAACTAATGTATGTTGTTCATACTAGACCAGATATATCACATGAAGTTAGAATAGTTGCAAGATTCTCTGCTAATCCCAAAGAATCACATATGACTGTTGTCAAGAGAATTCTAAGATATCTAAAGAACACCAAGGACTATGGCTTATGGTATAAAAGAGAAGGAAAATTTGAGCTACAAGTCTATAAAGATGTTGATTGGGCTAGAAACATTGATGAGCGAAAGAGCACAAATGGAGGATCATTCTTCATGGGTGAGAGACTTGTCACATGGATCAGCAAGAAGCAAGGATACATCTCTTAGTCTACTACAAAATCATAATATGTGGCTACTACTGTAAATTGCTGCAATATTTCCTGGATCAAACAGTTGCTGGAAGGTATGAATATGAAGATTCTTGAACCAATGATTATCTATTGTGATAATACCAGTGCAATTAACATTTCTAAGAATCCAGTCATGCATGCTAAGACTAAGCATATAGAAATCAAGTATCATTACTTAAGAGAACAAGTGCAAGAGAGGTGATACTGGAATATGTTTAATCAAAGGAACAATTAGCTAACATCTTTACCAAGCCATTATTGAAAGATACATTTGAGTACCTGAGACAAAGAATAGGGGTCCAACCCTTATCTATTGGTCAGTAAGCTGACTAGGAGATTGCATTAGCCTATACACAAATCAGAAGATCGTTCATGTTGATGCAAGCACAGAGATGGACTGCAAAGATACATATGTACACAGTAAGGTACATACTGGAACCGAACACCAGAGACAATGTATTGTTGATGGATAGGAAAATTCAAGGAGTATATTATTAAAAAAAAAGGATGGA
This sequence comes from Thuja plicata, assembly GCA_018584345.1. Lineage (NCBI taxonomy): Eukaryota > Viridiplantae > Streptophyta > Pinopsida > Cupressales > Cupressaceae > Thuja > Thuja plicata. Next base: position 755,445 of record MU228349.1, read on the forward strand.
AGATGATATGGAAGAATTATTTTGCATTGTTGTCAAAGGGATATATTATCTCATTATCAGGCATTATAAGGGAGAGATTATCTTTCTATCAAAAGGAAGAGATTATATCATTATCCATGGAGAGAATTTCCTAAGAATTCAAAGGGAGAGTTGATCATTATCCAAAAGGAGAGATTGATTACATATGAAATATCCATCAAAAGGAGAGAAGTAACAAAGGGAGAGAGTACATACAAATGGAGAAATTGATTTCAAAGGAAAAAAGAGATGATCAAGAAGAGGAACAGTCAAGTCAGAGCACATATCAAGAACAGAGACAGAAGATGCTACATCTATCCAGTAAAGGGATTGAAGATTGAAGAACACACTCTGTAAGAAACAAATCTAATCTATATGAGCTTACCGAGAGCCAGACATTTGTATTAGTTATAATAGGAGAGATTGATGAACTTCATCTATTATATTTCATATTGTATTAGTAATAATATAGTGTGATAATGTAGTTTGTTTCCATCAATGCCAAAGGGAGAGATTGATGACATATAACTGACTGAATGTTTGAAGATGTTAAGTTGATCACCAAAATGCAGAAAGATAATGCAAGACATTAAATCAGTTAATGGATTGTATTGTCATTGATGTCAAATTGATGTCTCCGAAAGTAAACCAAAGTAAAAAGAGAAGTTATTAAATGACTCAGTCACAGTGTCTCCATAAGAATATGGGTTAAGAGATTTCATCAAGCGACAAGGAGATAACCACTGATATGGAGATTGATCCAACGGTAGTCGCTAAGTCTAGGTATGAAACCACAATTAGAGTGAACATTCAGTGACAAAGAGATTACACAGTCGCGAGGTCACTAGAAGCAGAACCAGAGTTAAAGTGAAGACTTTTCTTCAGCGCCATGGTGTATAGTTGCTAGCCAATAGATTATTAGAGATTTATGCCAGATGGAAAACTGGCTGAGTAGTGTTTAATAACAGCCAATCAAATTTGATTTTAATCTCTTTTCAAATTTTATAAGGATTAAATAAGAAAAATGAACTCATTGATAATTGCTTGCATGTCAGTTTGAAATGCCACGGCTAGGAACAGAATTGATGTCACATTATGTAAAATAATGGTGGAAGTGATTGAATTGTAAGTTTTCAAGTTTTGAAGAGATGGTTGCATTGATTTCTCATATATAAGTAAGTGTATCTGTTGTCATTTTATTTTACCAGCTTCCAATTTTTCAAAGCTAAGAGTTTGATAAGGGATCAGCATTTTCCAAGAATAATCGAGCTTTCTAGCAGTGTGTTTTGAAAGAAGTGATTTCCTGGTTCATAATTAAGAAGGCATTCTAATTGGTGGTATTTTCAGTGCTCATAAGTTCAATTCATAGAGTAATTGATAGCTTGTGGTGAGGGTTTGTAGGAGATCTATTTCAATATCAGTAATATAAATTGGAACAGAGCAAGATGAGTCAGGCCATGAGTGTAGCTTCTACCAGTGGGAAAAGTGGTCATGTTGATGAGGACATGAAAGGGAAGTGCAATTATTCTGAAGAATTCATCTCCCTATTACCTGGATCAAGCCAAAATAGAAAGGTAAGTGCTGACACTCTCATAGATGATTTATCATATATTAGAGATGTCAAAACCCTAGGCTCTTCTGGTTATTCCTTGTTCAACCATTTTTATAATAATAGTGATGAAGTTGTGCCAATCTCGAACCCATGGACCTGTGGACTAGCCAAATTAATAGTCCCTGACATCTTTGTATGTGTTGATTTTATCTTAGAGATGGCCAGTAGATATGATACCCTAACCAAAACTATAAATAGGGATGATGGGAAAGCCCTAGTAACCCTAGACAGAACTCATTCATGAAAGCATTCAATGTATACCATCCCATGGCCACAGAGATAAATTTGAAAAGTTTAGAGAATAGGTATACTAGAGAGACTGGCATTGCTTCCAAATTGATCCAGGAACATCATGTGCCAAGGAGAAAGAAATATTATATTGCACCTATCCCAGGGACTGCCCCATACTACTACAAGGACCTCAACTTCTACATGAATTATATATCATATGGATTGTGCATAGTGTTAGGAAAAGATGGAGGACCTAAGAGAATCACCTCAGACATCCTTATGATGGTCTTGGATATGCAGAGCCCTCATACTAGTACCAATTATGATTATATTCAATATATAGTCGATCAAATGCATCAAGGATTCATTGATATCCAGAACAAGAAGGACAATCCTAGATTCATGCATTACTCCATTTTAATGTATTTAATCTTATACTACAAGTTTCCTATTATGAACTATCAGTGTTTAAGGCCTCAGAGGTTTCATTAGATTTAGGCCAACCCCATTCAGTTTTGGCTAAGAGTGTGGAATTACACCTCAAGAGAACAGGAGTTTTGTGCCTTTGAAAATTGGATAGTATATTCAATTCTTAAGTGTCTAGGAGTGAACAAGACAAGGCTACCAGTGAAGGTGATACAAATATTAAGTCCATGCCAATATCTTGATAAGTGGCCAGGAGATCACAACTGGGGTGACTTCTACTATGAGAAGAATTTCACATTGATCAGGGTGTATGGTTGCACTCACCCACCCCATGTTTTTCCATTTCATGGGCCACCCAGGATTGCAGCAGTGAAATTCATCAGACAGTTAATTTTGACAGACAAGGAACACCTTGCTCCTCACAGGAAGGTTACATTTACCCCAAGACAGTTCAAGATTTATAATTTTACAATTGGTAAAAGGGCATTGGATCCAGTAAATAATTGGATGATTCATTACAGAGTGAATGTGGCCCTTTACATATATATAGACACAGAAGGCTTCAATTTGAGTGCCAAGAAGTTGTTGTCACCCACCATTCCCTATACAAAGGATCATGAGGAATGCATGGAAGAAGACCTAATAAGATGAGGAGGTTGATAGAAGGGCTTAAAAATTCAACAAATTGATGGACTTAGAGAGACAAAGCAAGAGGTAAAGGAGCACAATAATGTTATTTTGGGTGCATTAACAGAAATTTTGCAGCACAGGGTCGATACAATAAAGGATAAGATTGATGTAGTACATGGAGCCTATGGAAAATTGCTAGGCCTGCAAATAGAGGTAAACAATTTTATCCAAATTTTGAACCCTTATTATGCAACTTGGTCTGGGAGAACAACACTTTTTGAAAGGTTGGCATCTTTGCAACCACTTAGGTCATACCTACCAGAGATAGTGACCCAGGTTGGGACTGAGATAGAGAAAATAGGAGCCACCTTGTCCTTTTTTAAAGGAAGAGATAATCAAATAGAGGCAAGGTTGAATATGTTTGGGCCTAGTTATAATAGATTTGTGCCTCCAATAAGATCAGAGGACAATCAGATCAAGCCACAAGGGGTATGGGGCTCAGAATTTGACATTGTACTGCCTAATAAAGAGGTTTATGTTTCTGATAAAGGAGAGCTAGATATGGAAAGATTTAATAATATTTTGGATGAAGCAATTAAGGCAGAAACAGATTGCAATAAATTCATCATAGATGTCAAGAGCATTACCAATGTCAGGTATGAAAGACAGAAGGCCCAATTGGAGAATATACAGAGCTTTGAATGGCTGAAAGAGGAAGATGTTACAGCATGGGACATATTAACAAATCCCAAGAAGATAAAACTTGTAACTGTTGACCTGGACATTATGGATGAAGATTAGGAGGACACATGGCACATGTTCTTTGAGCATAGGAAGATTAGAAATCATAAAGACTAGTGTAAGTTAGCATGTATTGGCAGTCACTAGATCTCATTACAAATATCAGATGCTATCCTGAACGTATACAGACAAAGGCGCCAAATATCACAATAAGACAAAGAATAAATCAGATCTTATTCTCCATTTTTGTCCATCCACCGCTTGGTTCTTTCTTGTCTTTTGTCTTTTCTAGATTTTAGGGTTATGTCTTAAAACCATCTGAAGCTTGTAGCATCCTTACTTCTTAAGGATTCCAAGATGGTTTTAGCCTATAAATAGAGCTCATTGTAACATTTTAAAGAATGATGGAATAGAATTACAAGGCAGACTACTAAAATTTGTCTGAGCCTCTGTACTTTTTGTTTATCTTAATGTATTTGAAGCATTAAGACATTAATATAATATATTGCAATCTCGGCTTTTACATATTGGTTGTCTCTTTTCATTTCTGTTATAGTTCTTGTATGTTTATTTGTAAGGCACTTAGACATACTGATCACAAGGTGGTTGTGCAGTTATTTGTGATCTCCTTCAAGGAAGGATTAATTATTTCAAATGACCCCAGAGAACTTAGAATTAATTTAAGGATTTGATGATAGTTGTAGAACTAGAGGATAATTTGTAAGGAACTTTATCTTTGTTTGCAAGTATTTTATTGATCACCTTATTGTGGATTTATACCAGATATTGACTCTATAGCCCATAGGATCAGGCATTGGTTTATAGTGTTGCAAGTAATTGTTCAATCATCTAGCATTTAAGAACAATCATTCAATTACATTACACTTATAAAAGATCATACATTCATAAGTAATTGTACTCACAGAGTATACAATTCAAGTCTGTTGATTCCTTCAAGAGAGAATCAAATAGGTTATCCCTCCTAAGTTCGTAAGAACTATAAAAGGAAGAAGGATGAGAATCCTTATTGCATTACTATTTTCTGTTGTCAAAATACTAGTTTGGCTCATTAAGCTCTATATTAGGTTATTCATAGTCACTTGCATAGTTATCTACTTATTGATACATTAAAATGCATTCAACAAGTTAGTAAGAAGATATAATCAACTTAAAAGATACTATCAATCAGTAATCATTCATAGGTAATACCTGCCTGAGTCAGTGGATCTCAAAAAAGGAGGAGGTAATAGTTTCTCTAGATATTATCAAAACCCTCATCAATTAGGCATTTCTCTTTCTTGAATCAGTTATTTCAATATTGGGAGTCATAGACTTAAAACAAAAATTCAAGCATTTTGAGGTTCAGCAAGAAAAATCCCTAACAACTGTCACTATCATTTCTAATAGCATATCTATTACTTGAGTTACTTATCTTTAAAGAAGATTTGAATTTAGATTCTATAGATGGTAAGACACTATTATCAAAGTTATTCATCTAAAATGAAATTAGTCTACCAATCAGACTATCTAGAGTAACTGTATTGTTTGCAACTGTTCTCATTTCTTGAATAGTAGAAACTCTACTAGCATATATAGGCAATAAGGTTCTTAATATTTTACTTACCACTGTCTCCTCTTCAAGTACACCTCCAACTCCTTGGATAGCATTTACTACCTCTTTGATTCTGCAGCTATACTAAGTGATATTTTCTCCTTCTTTCATCCTTAGGTCATCAAACCTCCCTCTTAGGCTTTTGGCCTTTGCTCTTAGTACATTGGCATCTCCTCCATGTACTAGCTTCAACTTATCCCACATTTTCTTTGAAGAGGTGTAGGTTTTGACATCTTCAAACTCAGCATCAAAGAGTGATGATGCAAGTTCTATCATCATGCAGATATGCTCATGCTTTACTCTTAATTGCTCAAGAGTGTGAGGTCCTGTAGGCAACACATAATCAGTATCTAAGTATTGAACAATATCATTTCCAATACTTGATAGGTGGAATCTTATTCTGCTTTGTCATGATGCAAAGTTGTCTTTATTCAACTTGGGCACATCTCATCTTTTCATCTTGTGATCTTTAGCTTAAGTTGTTAAAATCCCTTTCTAAGCACACAAGCTCTGATACCAATTGTTAGTAATAACTGAGAGGGGGGAGTGAGTCAGTGGCCTCAAAATATTCCAATAATCAACCCAAAAACTTAGTACAAAAATATTAAGCCTCTAGTTATCTTCAGTCCTAAAAAATGAATGCCTTCAAATACTTTTATCAAATTGCTACTACTCAGAATGCTTTGTTAAACCTTATACTATATGTTTACCGAATAGCAGTCTGTTAATTTACCGAAAGATAGTAAATTATCTAGAGTATACCGATCAATCCAAATTAGTTATGTGTAATGAAAAACACTAAAGTAATGACTCACAAACAAATTGACACATGGATTTTTAACGTGGAAACCCTGTTAAGGGAAAAACCACTTGGGACTGGTAATCCAAAATTTTCACTCTTCTGAAGTGAGCTCGGTGAAGATCCAACCCTTTTAAAGGTTACAAACACACTGTTAGGTGTGACCTTGTTAGAGGATTTAAAATTTTAGTCTATCACTTGATATCGAGCATCTCTATGCTACCTTCCTTGATCAAACACTCACTTTTTCTATCAATAGGTATATGGAATCTCATGTTATCTTCATGATCAAACTTTTTGATACTCCTTGGGATGTATCTCAATATAGAAAGGATCTTTAAATCCCACTCAGTTGAGAGACTTTCTGAATCAATGGTTAAAATAAAATAGTATGATTTGTTCACATATACATCTTATACTCGCATATTTTCAGATCTATTGTAATCTCATAAAACTATTATGATCAATATATCTCCTTTTATACCTTTTCTCCACTTTGATTCTTCTTGGTGATGTTATGCTCTGTTTCTCGGTGTCTGTAGAAATCCTTAGCTCTTTCCTTAGCTTGATTGATCAGGACTGTATGAAGTTTCTCTTCATCAGTTTCTCTTCAGCATCCTCTTTTCATTCATTCACCCACTAAATTCGTAATGAATTAAGTTGTCTCTTTTATAGACATGATATCACCATTGTTAGGTTCTTGATTTTCTTGATCTTGGCATGATCCATAATTCTTGCCAATTAGATTTAAAGCAAAACTCATTTTTTATCTCGCAGAGATCTTCTTGCCAACTAGAAAAATTAGCTTTAAATCCTTTACTTATCTCTGGCTTTATCTTGTCAATGAAAACAAAGATAACTACCAGTTAAGTCTATATTTAGCTCTCCCAGCTAGATATTTTTTCATTTCTGAACTCAAGTTAATTTTGATGTTTAACTCTTTGATAGCTTCGGTCAACACTCCAGTTCTCCTCGGGCTTCTCCATCGGTTTACACTATGTTTCTGGCCGTCAGTTATGCTTGTGATTCTTCTCGTCGGTGTTCTTTCTTGGGCATCACTATAACTTGACTTTCGGTGATCTCTGTCTGTCGGTTTCCACTGACCATCGATGTTTGAAGTCACATTGTGAATGCTTGTCTTTTATGCATTACTGAAAGGATAATCTTTTTCTCTTTGATTCTCTGAAGTATTTGACACTTTGATTATAACCTATTAGATTATATCAAGTTGACATCAATGACAATACAATCCATTAACTGATTTAATGTCTTGCATTATCCTTCTGCATTTCGGTGATCAACTTAACATATTCAAACATTCAATCAGTTACATGTCATCAATATCATCTATTATTTTTGCAATTTCAGTAAAAATTCAATCAGTTACATGTCATCAATATCATCTATTCTTTTTGCAATTTCAGTATTCACTTGGTTAGCCTCATGATTCATAGCAACCACTTGATTGGTGATCTCAAAGTAGTGTTTAGTAAGTCTAGATATCTCAATTTGTTTTTCTTGTAACTTGTCAGTCTTTTGTCTTCTGTCATCAACAGCCATGTTTCTAACTTGTTCAACTTTCTTTGCAATATTCAAGACTTCAACCATTCTAACCATTTGTGTATCTTGTCTGATCTGTAGTGCTTTCACTTTTTCAGTAATTTGTTGATTGCTCTCAGTTATCTTTTATATTATTCCTTCATATGCATCAGATATGCTACCAGATTTAGATCCAGATGTATCAAATGGGTCATGAATCTCTTCTTCATGATAATCAATCTCATGACAGCAAAGTTCCATTTCCTTTCTCTTAATCATCATCTCTCTGAGTTTCTCTTTGGCTTCCTTGAACTATTCGACACAGATCTACAGTTGTAACTTCTGATTCTCAATAGTTTTGTCAAGTGTATACCTCTTCATTGCAAGATCTTTTCTCTTCAGCTATTAAACCTTCAAAATAAGAGAATACGCTCTGATACCAATTGTTGGCCCAATAGTAAGATAATGGAAAGGATGTGTACTGAGAGGGGAGGGGTGAATCAGTACCCTTAAAAAATTTTACACAAATCTTTGCATTCACTGTATTGTATTATCTGACTCAGTAGATTGCTTAATCCAAACATATAGTATCAATGTTGAAAGATAAATGCATGTAAAATAAACATTGCACATACACACAATTAAGTGCTCTTGACACTAGTATTTTTGTATCACAGAAAACCCTTGTTAGAAGGTAAAAATTCCATTGGGGATGAGACCCACAAAACTTCACTACTGCAGTAATAAATATAGCATGTTAAAGCTTTACAAAATGATCACTTCAAATGATCTTACCCTATTAGGAGTAACAAAAAGATCAACTAGATCCACCCCATGTGAGGATTTAGCAACACAATCTATGTGTGCACTCAATTAAGAGATTTACAATAAGATGGTTAAGTCTACTCTATTAAGAGATTTAGAATCTATTACAATTGTTAGAGAGTAACAGAAAGTTAATCTGAAACATATAAAATCTCAAAAAATTTGGTACAGATCCATTAAGTTCATATAAAACATATCACCTCAATGTGAATGATAATACCTTCTTCTCTGTTATGCTCGGTAGCCTTGCCTTAGCTCTGTAAACTGAATACTGCAATGTGGTCTTTGTCCTTGAATCTCTTATCTGATCTCTTATGTCTATAGTATGGCAGCTAGTTGATCATTTCTTTATCAACATACATAACAAAATTGACATCTATACAATTATATATCAAACGATGTGACCTAATTAGGGTTCAACATTTAAATCTCTACCCTAAGATCAACTGTTACAAAATTTACATTGATCATCTACACATAGGAGACATAAACAATTAATACTGGAAATCCATAATTAATGTGCTCCTCGATCGTTTAAACTATTATCTAGTTCAGCTCAAAAGTTTTTACATAGAATAATGTGCCTTTACAAACTTTTATGTGGACTCTGTTCCACTCAATAAATGTTGTTCCTTGGTGCTTGGTGTATACTGTGTATCTCGGTTATACTGGCATTTGGATATGCTTGTGTAACTCAGTGTTGTATGTGCTAAGTATAGTCTGTTTACTCAGGTATCACTGTACTTAGTTAACTTTGAGCGTGATTAGTGCTCTCGGTTAACTCTGCACTTTGGTGATATAAACCGGCTATCTTTTGTTGACTCTGTCACTGAATGTCTATTATTTCTGCTTGATAACTAATGACAACTTCAATGTGCTAGTGGAGTAACAGTGTGTCAGTCATTGGTGTTTTCATCTTCTATCCTTCTTTTTTGGTTGGAGTTTCCAAATGGGTATCCTTCGATTGTTTGGTCTTAGTAGCCTCAGGCTTATCAACATTTACACTTCATGTATCAATTTGTGGCTCAGTTTCCATAACTTGTATAGCATGAGTGGTACCAATTTGCATAGTATATTAGCTTTGTACTTGTACTAATAAAGGATCAATACTCTGAAATGGTGCAACATCTACTTCCATGCACTCGGTGTCTGGTACTTCAACATCCATTACATCTTCATCTTTTGATAATTTCTTTGTGGGATCAATCTCCTCGTATGCATCTTCTATAATTGCCTATGCATTGTCAATAGTAAGATCAATAGGATCTTCTTGGCCTGTGTTATTTTTTATTTTCTCAGTGATTGTTTCACTTTGGTTCTTCATTGCATTAGGCTGCTCGGTAGCAGATATGCCAAATATATCACTCCATTTAGCATCAGTTTCCTTTTCCATAGATAGTATATCTCCATTCATTATCCTCAGGGCTATTCCTTTAACCAATAATTTCTTCAAATGCTTCTTCAATCTTAGATGGTGCCAAGTTGGGTATAGTATGCACTAGATATCTTTCTCTCATTTCCTTCTTAGCATTAATAACATACTTCCAACGTGCATCAATTTTGTTGTAGAGTTTGTCAAGTAACTTATGTTCAATCTCAATAGGAGTCACTCTATGTCTCAGCAATGTCACAACAATTGCATCTTCTATATTTTTCTTATCTTCCTCATTTCTCTTCAAATACTTTATTGTTCTAAATCCTCTGAATCCTCCTGATTCCTTTAATCCTTCCAAAAATTCATCAAGACTTTGTGGAGCTGGTGAGAGATGAGCCACTGGAACTAATTTATCTGGCTCTTCAAGTTTATTCTCACTACCTTTTCCAAGTATTAACTTCCTTCTTGTAATTATAGTTGGTTTTCCTCCTTGGGTTCTCTTGTATGTTTTACCTTTCGGTTGAACAATTTTTGCAATATGTTTTCCTTTGGATTCACTAAAGACCTGGTGTATCTTTTAGTGCCTCTCGTTCTCGGTGAAGCTACAAGTACAAGTTGTTTCTCAGCAACAAAAATAGCTTTCTCATTATTTGTGTCCTCATCACCTGTCTCACCCACTTTCAATGCCTTAGACAGATTGTCAATCATATTTCCTATATTTTTTACTGCCTTGGGTATCACTATGTTCTTCTTGTTTCTCACTTTCACCTCTTCATAGGTGTCATACCTCATAGCTTTGGGATCAATAGGTTTAGCTAGTAGTACTTCAATCTCTTTTGATCCAATATCAATATCCAGTTCATAACTTGTTAGATGTATCCATTCGGTTCTAGGCTCAACAGCCTTGATAATGCAAGTGTCAATGTCAACCTCAAAACATATATTATCTTGATATTTTGCAACTATTTGAGGTGTAATATTATACCTCTTATGCATTCTTTCTTGGAAATTCAAAAAATATTCAAACATGATAGCATCAAAGTTGTCTCCTAAACTCTATATGTACTCATTTATCTGATAAAGAATAGATATTTTGCGGATCCAAACTACATCTCCAATGGAGGGAAATGAATTCTAACAATAGAAGAATATACATACCAATAATGAACCAAACTTTGATGTGCTAGTATTTTCTTTCCTGATTGTGTTCATATTATCTTCTAGTTGTTTCAGTAGAATTTCACATACATCCAACTTCAGTCCTTTCTTTACTAACTTGTATGTCAAATCCACTGCTCTGCATGGTACACTATCCACAAAGGATGATTGGAATACTCGGTATGATAAGATATTGCAAGCATACCACAACTCGGGGTCTGTAACTGTGAATATTCTCATCCCTCTGTCATCCCATTGTACTTTAGTAAACTCGATGATCTTACCCTTGTCAATTTTATTAGTAGCCTTGGGCTTGTCTCCGATGGGGAATCCAATAATGATATGCAATATATCCTTAGTGATCTTTGTAGGTTCATCTAACCACATGAATTGGTCATGTACTCGACTGAGTACCAATCTTATCCATTTTGTCTTAAAAACCCTCAGTAAGTGAACTGCGTGTGTCAAACCTTTTGCTTCCAGGTGAATATGCTCTTCCTTCACTTTCCCATTCTCGCATAACTTGTTAAATTATGTATCGATTTCAGCTTCGCACAAATACTCAATCTTACAATGTATAAACATGCGTACATCTTTGATCAAAATAACTCTTGGTGGTATCAAAGATAGGGCTCCTATCATATTTGTCTTGGCGGCTATAGCTGGTGGTAATTTGTACTCTGGATTAACTGGTTCTACCGCTTTCACAACCATAGGTGTCTTTAACTTTGGTGTCATTTATAACTTCAAATACTTCAATTTAAACAAAACAGGACACACTTTGACAAACCACGATTTTGCAAAACTCAACTCATAAATATCTCAAATGTTACTAAAAACTCTTGCAAAGATTCACAAAATACCTCATAGTCACTTGAATTCGCTCAGGATAGTCGCTTTGCAAATGTGCTTGGAGTTCTTCTGTAGATGTTACGTTCAAATGATTTGAAAAATGATGTATTTATAATTTTTCCTTGATTAGGTTTTCCAACGGCTCTATTAATGTGCATTAAATGCACCTGTCGAGTCCCTTTTAACTTTTAATTGACTGCATAGTTGCTTTGCTCAACCGATTTAAACAAAATAACTATATATAACAATATTCATCCAAATCTTGGGATTTATGTCATGAATCCTTTCAAATGTTCATAAGTTCCTCTTATGGAACATCTTCTTCTCACCAGGGGTGTCTAATGCATGAGCATCCTTCGGTCGTTGGCAATCTTGCATCACCCAAAAATATTTCCCTTTCAGTTTGTTCTTAGTTTTGTTTCAGTTAACAGTTCTATGTTTCTTTCTGTGTTCCTTGGTTTAAGATCATTTGTTGCTATGAACCAGATGGTAGGTTCTAGAAATAATTTTTTACCTATGTCTGGGTTCACACTTCATTTGGATACTTTTTTGTGAAGATATTAAAGATTCTTGGTCAGTTTAGAATGTTCTTACAGTCAGCTGGCATTTTTTGATCCTACGAAGCAATTCCCGATCAGCAAAGCTTGGTGATGCATCTCCTGATGTTCTTGGATCTTTGTGTGATGTCTCTCTTGGATCGTGCATTGATTCTATATCTTGACATTGATATATTTATGATTTGGGTCCTGCCTATATTTTTGTATTACAATTTCTTATTCTTGGAAAATGTAATTGATCTGACCAACTTATAAATTATGAAGGCTCTATATATTGAGGCTCTTGATCTTTGTTATAGATATTTATCACGAAGATAACCTTGTATGGTTAGCATTAGGTTTTAGGTATAGATTTTTTTTGTAATCGGGAATGTATGCTAAAATTTTATAATCTGCATGTTGCAGGCCAATGTGATGTAAATACTCAATTTTTTTGATAATGTGAAGATTTTTTATAACATGTTGATTGTATATTATTGTCTCCGAGTTGGTTATTTTTGTTGTGTTGACTCTTGCTACATGGTTGGACTATCTACATTGGGGAAACTCCTATCATGACTGAATCAAGGAAGAAAGTAGCAAATGTAAAGGAGTTTATAAGTTTTCATATTAAAAGAACTCAACAAGTTGATACTGATGTTGAACCTATAGAAGTTGGTGAATCTAGTTTTATACCCACACCTTCTATGGGTAGGCGAACAAAAAGTAAAACAACACAAAATCCTTAGATATATCAACCTGTAAAAGAAACCAAGAGGAAGAAGATAGAGGATAAGAAGAAGATAGAAAAAAATAAGAATCAAGAAGAGGACATCATAGAAGATGAGGAGGAGACAGAGTCTGATGATGAGGTGAAGAAGTTAAAGAAGAAAAATAAGACTAAATTCTTACTAGTTACCAAGCCTAAACCATTCGGTGAGAAGGACCAAGCAAACAGGACCAAACTTGAGTCTAATAAACATGGTATGTATTTGAATGAGGTAGTTAAGAGTATCATATCACATGGAAATCTAAAGCATGTATTGAAATTATTTGATAAGTTTTATGATGAGGAAAAGAAAGTATTTGAAGAGGCAGTAACTAGATATCTATATAGATTTAAGAAAGCTCTTATAGATATTACATTTGAAGTACCAAAAAGTCTATATAGTACTCTAGATGCAATGAAATTATACGCATTGGAAGAGGACAAGAGACAGAGAAAAATTGTTAATTGATATTTTTCCAAGCATATTAAATAAAGAAGTAAAACAAATTCTTAAGAATATAGAGAAATAGTTTAGGAGAAAACATAGAAAGAACAAAATCTTGGTAGGCAAGTTAAAGGAAATGTGTGATGAGAAAAAGAAGATAATGCGAGCATATCCTAAAAGAAACAAATATGAATTCAATCCAAAAGATCAAGGTGCAAGAACTTATGCACCTGAACTTGGATTACCAATAGTTGATGTTCCTAAATCTAAGGAGGTGGAACAACAAGAAGAAATGAATGATCTAGATGTTCTTGAAATTGAAGTGATGGAAGCTCCTGAGGTCAGGATAGAACAAGAAGAGGTAAGACAGAAGAAATCCAACACAGAGAAGACAGAGAAAGTGCAGATGACAGTGAAGCAAGTGGAGAAAGGAAAAGGAAAATAGGTAGAGAATGTTCAACCACTTGATCAGAGGCCACCATTAGTAGAAGAACCCAAGGAAGTAAGGTGGTAGTGGATAAAGAAAAGAAAGAAAAGAGACATTGTCAATGCCTTGAAATAATTCATAGAGAAGGACAATTTGGAATATGTTCCACAACTATCACAAGGTTTGGTTGATTTGTAATTCCTTTCAACCCTTCATAAACTCAAACTTGCATAGTTTGTTGAGGCCCAATTAAGGGAATAAATACTCAAGACCCACATAGAAGACATCATATTTTTGGAGCAAGTGTCTAGTATATTGGAGAAGTTTATGCCAATTTTTGTTAAGGATGTAGTAGATAGCCCTAATGATAATCTCAAGAGCCTAATAAGTGCGGTAAGTACTCAATTTGACTCATTTGAGAAGTCCACTGAGATTAAGGTTAGGAGAGTTTTTGATGAGAAAAGGTTCAATGAGCTTAAAGATACGATAGCATATGAAAGAGTCATTTTAGACAATATTAAGGGAATTCAAGATGCTCTAACTGAAGGTTGCAATATATATAAGTCACATCTATCAACTTCCAAGTTTTTTAGAGATATAGAGAAGCAAATTAAGGATTGTGAGCTGAAATTAGAGCAAATAACTCAATAATTTGATATGTTGAGTGCTTCCACATCTAAAATGGAAGGTCAAGTGATAAATCTACTTGAAAAAATCAAGGATATGGTGAAAGAAAAGGAGAATATTATTGACACATTGGGAGAGCTAAGAAGTTTGATTTCCCCTAAACCTCAAACTTTGTTTAGTGCAGTGAAGGAGGCACAAGTTTCCTTAACTACATTAGCCCCTGTTAACTTACAAGTGGTAGAAGAAAAGGTGTTTCTATTCAATAGTCACATCTTCATGTTGAGAAGTCTCAAGAAGGTTTGGGATAATGATCTGCAATTACTAAAGACAAGTTGTGTAGACATCTTCAACATAATGTAAGTTAATAAAGTTTTTGGATATAAATATGTACATAAGTTTTGTATGCAAGGTCTAAGGGGGAGTGTAGGACATTTTTGGTATGTTATTTCCATTGATATCAAAGGGGGATTATAGGAGAGTGAAAAATGTGCATGTTATGCTCAGGGGGAGTTGTGGTGAAGTTATGCTTGAAAAGTTTTGGAGTAGTTAATTTTTATGCAGTAGACAGTTTTGGACACAGTCATTTTTCACTAAGTGTTTCTATCAATGCCAAAGGGGGAGATTGTTAGAAAGAGACACTAAATATATGTTTGGATGTTTTCATTGATGGAAACTAAACACTATTCACATGTGTGTATTACAGTTGGAGATCAGACCAGAAGTCAGATTAGAATTTGGCTAAGCATGAAATGAAGAACACGGTGTTTAGGTAGTGTACAGAAAAAGGTATGGTGTTCCTTTACAGGTTAAATTAATTATGAAAAAATCTAAGGGAATGATTTTGGATATATATATAGATGATAATCCCAAAATTTTAAGGTACAATGATACAGGGTGTGAGACTTATGAAGATCTGAACAACGATATTTTGTTTATGAGGAAGAACAGTCAAATTATGATGAAGAATTTGTGTGTGGATAAGGTAAATTGTTTTTGGCACTAAATTTTCTGTTTTAGTGTTAGATCCAACATGTATGGAGGATTTTTCATGATTTTTTTTGTGGGAAATGAATTTGAATTAAGGATTTGGTTGACTTAGTCAAAACGTGTTACATTTCCCTAAAACATTTTTGGAGCCAACATTGGGAGATCGTATTTTTGGTTGAGGACATATAAGATAAATGAATTAGGATTTGGAAGTGTGTGTGAATGATCAGAGGATATTTTTGATGCATGAGATCAGTGCGCAAGGTGTGAAGTGAAGGATTTGTAGATCTAATAATCTGATAAGCAAAGACTAGGAAAACAGGGCAGTCAGAGGTAAAAGTATATCATACCAGAGTATGTGCATATATGGAACTATAATCAAACATTTTTAGATGTTACTTTATTATTTCAAAATATTTTGATAATTTTTGTGATCTTGTAAGGCAATGAGCTTTCTTGTAAAGTTTTGTAGACCTAATTGTAATTGAGAAGTGGGCTCTAAGAAGTGTGCATGAATGCAAGTGCATTCTATATCGTTGTAAGACAATATTCTATAGAGTATTATCTTGTGAGTTTCATCCCCACCATGTTTTTTCCCCTAACAGGTTTTCCATGATAAAAATCCATGTTTTATGGTGTGATGTCTATTTTTTCTATGTTCTTAAATGCTTCATGTTAGTTTATGTGATTAGTTATTGTGCATCATATTAGAATTGGTTAAATTAAAGATAAAATTTGTAGAACATTGATTCACCCCCCACCCCANCCCCCCCCCCCCCCCCCCCCCCCCCCCCCCTTATCAATGTTCCCTCTGTCCAACATAACCAATAATTTCAAGCATATCCTCCAAACCAAAAATCTAGAACCATCAATGTGGACCATTCTCCAGACTAATATTGATAGACAACTAGACTATCAAGAAATTACAACTACTAACCACATCAACTTCAATGTTAAGGATCTAAAAAATTAAGAGTGAAATATCTAAAAAATATATACAGCACATCTAGAACCAAAATCTCTTATCACCGAATGCAGAGGAAGGAAAATCATTCTCTCATACAAACTTCAAATACTCTTTCATGTGTATTCCATCTTCTAACATATTGTAGAATTATAGAAACATAATATTCTCACTCAAGAGAAACATTAGAGAACATAGGAACAACTGAACATACATTTCCATCAATCTCCTTACAAAAAGTTGACACCGATGAAAACACTAACTCATATTTCTTACAATCTCCTCATTTTTCATTGATTACAACACCATAAACATGATCATCACCATGTATGTGCAAAACTAGCTCCCCCTTAAAAAAATTCTCTTATGTATTCCTTTCCTATATTATTCTACCCTTAGGGTTATTATCTCACACATTGACATCAATGAAAAATGGCACAAATCAATCTTATGAATATCTCTCCCCCTTTAAAATTTATGCAATAGTTTATTGCAAATAAACTACCTACTCCGCCTAGGAGAAGTCACACCATCAATCCAGGAGACAAAAGATAAACTTTTAATTTCCTCTTGGATAGATGTGTCATTTAATACATCTAATTAAGAGGGGAAATAACTCCTAACTTCTCCTTGATATATTCAAAAGTACCATTTTATAATATTGTACCATCCATCAAACTGTTAATGCCATATTTGACTTATTGGGTAGTCCAAACATTTCATCACGCCAGTGTATTCAGATGAAGTCTTCTGCAAACAGAGTTTTATTGCCTCCTCTCTTGTCGACGGTTTCAAAATTAAATCTGTCAACATCAAAAAACAATGCACTATGTGTAAGGAGTGATGAACAATCTGGTTTGGTTATACAACATCCTGAGGCTTGGCAGATTGTCAACAATGGATGGGTCACAGAAGTTCACATTGAACCTCCAGTTGGGTGGGAAAATTTGTGGGTAGCTCTGCACCGTCAGATAAATATTCATCATGGCGACTCACAGGATGTGGAGGAATGAAGATGTGGATGTCACAAGTTTTAAATTTTTGGTTACTTTTGGGAAGTATTTTGGACACACGGCTTGTTTTAATGACATTTTGGGAACTAGGAAATTGTCTATCGATTGCTAAATGTGATGACCGTAGTTAGTCATTTGTGGTCCGATTAGTACTTATAAATGCTTTTGTAGGCTGGATATGTATTAAATCTATATATACATATTTAGGAAATTTTAATGTTTTATTACATGTAATGGACAAGGATATCGGATTTTCTTCCTGGTCCTTTCCCGATTGAGTCCTCAAACTAGTTTATTTATAAATATATATATATAGTGGATGCTAAAAAGTTAGTACCCATACTTGGATGCTTAGTTAGGCCCTATTTTCATGATGTTGATATTTCATGTCCGTTATGCTTGATCCATGTGTTGGAATAATGGAAGGGTGTGTACTAAGAGGGGAGGGGTGAATCAGTACCCTTAAAACTTTTTTTATCAATTAACCTTAGTAATTTTTTCTTGCATTACCAACCATTGATGTTTTACTACCTCATGCATGTAATATCATAGCATAAATGTAAATGCATGTAAAAAAACATAGAAACATTCATGAAACTCATTTACACGTGACACAAGAATTGATAACACAGAAAACCCATGTTAGAAGGTAAAAATTGCGGTGGGGATGAAACCCACAAAGCTTCACTATCTGCGGAATGGAAGGTGTCAGTTAAGGCTACAATTTGTGATCACTTCTGATGATCTTACCCTATTAGGAGTAACATGTTAGACTTGTTAGGTCTACTCGGTTAAGATATTTTAACAACACAATGTATGTGTGCACTTGGTAAAGTGATTTACAATAAGACTATTAAGTCCACCTCCTTGAAGGATTTCTTCTATTTTCTAGAATTGTTAGAGAGTAGACAAAAATACGTGTAACCTGATACCTTGAAATCTTGAATTGCTGATTACAGATCCATTAAGTTCACAAAAAAAATATCACCTTACTGTGATGAATAATACCTCTATTCTGCTCAGTAGCCTTGAATCTAGTTCTTCATAACTGAATTTTGTTTTCTCTATTCTTCTGCATGAAAACCTCTATCTGATCCATAGATGTCTTTGTGTGGCTACAATCATCATGTTCTTGATTGATTACACATCTATATATACAATGTATTGACCTAATTTAGTTTCACGCTTTTCTAGAATTAACTCTAAGATCTAAGGTTTACAACTTAACCTTGATCTCCTAGTTTGCATGTATACACTCATTTAAACTCATTAAATCAATCAATTACGCTTTTCTTGATCCTCAAGAAATGGTTGTCCAGCAAAGAAAAAAGCTAGTTTAAAGACTAAAGTTCTTTAGCTGACGTGTAGCTCAAATCTGCTTTTCTCGGTGTTAAAACTGTCTCTCGGTTAGACTGGTGCTTGGTGATGTCTCTTCTCGATTGTGTCTCTGTAGACTGGTGCTTGGTTATATCTTTGTCTCAGTTGATATACTGCTCGGTTGTTATTTTGTGCTCGGTGATCAAAACATGTCGGTGACCACTATGCTTGGTGAATGATGCGCTCGGTGAATGCTGACCGACCAAAACTATCTATTTGAATACTAATGAAAACATCTGATCTTTTAAGGATTGTCAATCTCCCCCTTTGGCATTAGTATCGAAAACTGATATGTAAAGTATATAAACCAAGTTCTTTACTTATACTCTTTACTTATACAATTACTCCCCCTATTTGCATGCTCTCGGTATGTACATGTTTCCCTCTTTTACAATGTATTTTCCCCTTTGTGGATACACTGTATGTACATATACATTTTCCCCCTTTTTTGAAAATAATGACAAAGATGTATAACTTACAGCTTGTCAAAAATGTGTGAATGGGATTGCTTGATGTCTGTCATTAGCTTGTCCCATTTTTCTTTGAGTTGCTCAAGGTTCATATGCTCCAATGTGATTTGAGCATGCATGTCATAGATGCTTTCAGCTACTGACATCTCTGGGGTGGAAATTAGAGTCTTTGTCGTTGTCATATGTGTCATTAGCAATGTGAGATTTGGTATTAAAAATCTTTTCAACTCAGTTACTTCATCTCTGATTTTTCTTTCTTCCTTTTGTATCTCAAGTCTTAACCGTTTGGATTCAACTAGCTTGTCATAATGCAATTTGAATACATTTGGCTCGATTGAAAGACTTTGTGCACTAGCTTTGAGATCTTCATTTAACTTAGCTATTTTTGCATCATATTGGGTGGTGAAGTTTTCAATTGTGTATAGATATTGAACTAGGATAACTAACTCTGAAATAATTGGTTCTAATTGAGTTACCAGTTCATAAAGTTTCACCTTATTTACTGCCACTTCTTGGATGATTTTCTCTGTTAGCTTGTAGTGTTACTTCTCCTCAGATCTTTCTTCAATGAACTTCAAGGCATCTACATTTTGATTGGTGATTGCCTCAGTCAGAACTTCCATTTGATCAATGATGGGTGCATTTTGATCAATCTGTGTATCAGGTACTACCTGTAATAGTATTTCCTTTTCTTATTCCAGGACTTGTGTATTTCGGTGTTCCACTTTGAGTTTTTCATATTGTGCCTTATGTTTGCATAGCTCCTCATACCTTGTCAGTGACTCATAATCAAGGGTTCTTAGCTCACAGTCAAGTATTTCTATTATCTCCTCCAGTGTAACAGGGGCCTTATTTTTCTTCTTCTTCTTCTTCTTCAGAATGTTGCTAATAGTGGGGGAATGTGGAACAATAGCAAGAGCCTTTTGTTGCTCTGTTTCTGTCATTGGTTTCTCGGGAGGTATGGTTCATTTTCTAGGTGGCTCGGTTGATACATGTTGGTCGGTTGTAGACGTCTCTACATCAACCTTGTCTTGACTTGCAGCCTTTTCCTCCTTTCCACTATCCTCGGTAGGTGCATCATTCAATTTCTCTCCACTATTGTCTTTCTTTTCCTTTTCCCCTTGTTCATAACCTTTGTCCATTGGTGTGTCTGTTCCAGGCTCAGGTGTTTTCTCCTTTGATTCTATTATTATATCGATAGCTTGTATCAATAAAGGCGTATTACCTAGTACATTTGCTTATGCAAAATTTGTAGTGTCATTTTCAATTGTTTACTTGGTGTCAATAGTTACATCTTCATCAACCTTGACATTATCATCAGAATCACCTTGAGTTATATCTTTAATAATGATATTTGGTGTTTCTCCTAATGATTGCAATATCTGAGGTATATCATCCATGTCCTTACTTTCCTCTGTTGTCAAGTCAATTGGATTGACATCCTCAGTTTCATTAATGAAAATATTCTCAAGGCTACGTGTGGCCTCCTTCTCCTCATTGTGAGCAGTCTCAGTTATAGCTAATATATGCTCGGGTGGATTAAAGATTTGAGTGAAAATCTTATTTCTATCAGTGTCAATATCTTCGATCTTGTTTTCCAATACCTTGTATGCTCTGGTATTTTCCAAAAATTTCTTTGCATACTCATGCATTGTTGATTCAATTTATTCAATCGTTGAGTTGAGCATGTAATTTACTAAGATTCTTTCTCTTGTTTGTTTCTCCATATGCAATTCATATGTCCACATGGTTGATATCTTATCATTTAGCTCTTCTGGAATGTGACTTCCGAATTGTAGAGGTACATACGTATATGTTACCATCATTTTAATGATTGCTTCCTCTAATTTATTCTGATCCTTGGTAGATAGATGTGCCCATTGTCTAATCTTATTATTTGATATACTGCCTATATTGATGATTGACTGTGCAATTTCATCAATTGTCTTTGGAATTTTGGCCTTCTCTGCCTGTATTCTCTATTCTCTTTCATCTTTTTCACTGTCATCCTTATCATCTTTTCCTCTTACATATCTTTTGTATTGTCTCGGTGATGGGTGTTGGGTGCTCAGAAGAGGATTTTCTTTTCATATAAGTTTTCACTGTACCTTTCTTTAATGGAGGTGAGTCTACGTTAGCAATTTTGCTCTTTGTTCTAGATGCAATTGTTACATTAGCAACCTTTTATTTCTTGGCCTTTGGTGGCTCTGCATCATATTCGATAGACTCAGAGTCACTCATTTATCTACCTTCACCAACAGGTGATTGTTCCTCAATGATATCCTTTGTTTGCTCTAACTCTTCATCGGTTACCGAGAGTTTATTCTTGAGTGTCTTTACCATTTAGGTTTGCTTCTTCCCTATCTTCTTCACTACTAAGCCAGTCTTGATTCTAGACTTGGCTTCCTCATATATTCCAAATCTTTTCAAGGTTTTGTCCACTGGTTCATTTAGCATGGTTTCAATGGCTTTTGTAGCCTGATCTATATCAATTTCATATTCAAGTGGTGGTAACCATGTTGTTCTAGGGTTGACAGCTTTGATGAGTGTAGTGTCGGTGTCCACTACAAAATATATCTCATCTTTATATTTCTCCACTAGTTGAGAAGGGATTCTCATCCTCTTCTCCATCCTAGTCTTGAATGTGGCAAAGTAGCCATCCATTAAAGGTATGAAATTGTCTCCTAGTGACTTAATGAAATCACTAATCTGTGCAGTGATAGGTCATCTTGTGTCCCAAGTGACATTACCGACTGAAGGAAAGAAGTTCTAAAAGTAAAAGAATGTGCAAACTAATAGAGAACCAAACTTACATGTATTAGATCTGGATGATCTAATGGTTCTCATGTTTTCTTCCAGTGGTTTTAGCAGCAACTCTGCTAGGTCTAGTTGCACTCCTTTCTTCACAATTTTGTATATTGTGTCAACAGCTCCACAAGCAATGTTGTTCATTCTTCTTGCCTGAAATATATTGTATCTAACCACATATACACAAAACTTTAATTCAGGTTCGGTGATTGAGTTCACTTTTAGACCTCTGTCATCTCATTCAGCTCCTGTTAGTTTTTCAATCTTAGGGAGTGAAGGGTGCCTTAGGGATTTTTTTTTGTCGGTGATTGGGTCTCTGGTGACTACATGAATCACATCCTTTTTTATTTCATTAGGTTCATCCAACCACATTTTACCATCATGTACTCGACTGAGAATAATACGAATCCATTCGGTCTTGAATAGTAGGGCATTGGTTAACCCTTTCACTTCGATGTGTTTGTACTCATCTTTCAGGTTTCTGTCAGTGCATAGCTTCTTATAAGCTTCTTCAAGTTCCATGTCTCCAATCTCTGCAACCTTACAGTGTATGTATGCTCAGATGTCTTCGACCAGCAAAACCCTAGGTGGGATACTTGAGAATGCTCCCTTGTCATCAGGTTGTGAAAGAAACCTTAGGATAGAACTTGTAATTTGGTTCTTCACATGTCAAGTTATCGATAAGAGCGACCTTCTTATCTTTTTTTATCTTGATTTTTGTGGTTGGGGAAGTGGATGCCATTGTTCATGAAAATTAGGGGTTCTTCACAAATGAACTGTGAGCTTGGGAAGTCTTGGTACTTACTGGAAGATCGCGGTGAGTGCTCAAAATCTATTGGACTTTCTTTGGAATCGTTGTTAATCGCTCTGCGATGTGATCATTGTGAATCACTTCTTCGCTCTACAATCTTCTCGTAAATGCTGGGTGAATGATTGAGCTCTTGTTTTCCCTTTTTATAGCAAAATATAACCTAAGTGATGCATTAAATGCTTCATTGGCCACTTGGTTGACAAAGGGTAGACGCTCGGTTAACACACCAAAGACTTCAACTTGCTGAGTATTCAATACTCGCTACAAGGTGTCAACTCGGTTGTCTCCCACATGTTTATCGACAATGCTCGGTGTATAATGTCAACTCAGTTATCTTTCATATGTTTACCGATGTGCAATTTATGCTCGGTTTACATTGACCGACGAAACGTGATTCACACAATCATAACAAGTAATACCATAGTGCATCTTCATTCATGCCAATTTGGCATATTATCAATGAATGTTGGAACTGATGTAAACTATATCTTTGTAGAGTGCAGTTCCATACTTACTTGTATTTCTTAGGTGGGGGTGGTGGAATCACCTAATCCATTAGATGAGGTGTCACCAACTATATTGCTTGGTCCAGCATTATCATTGTTTGAATCTTTCCTCCGCATTTGATTTCTCATTCTCTTGATGTCTTCAATAGTGTTTTCATTTGCAATAGTGCTTGACTGTGTCACTTGGTCTCTGAAGTCCTTGCTTAGGTGACCAACCTTATGACAGTGTAAGCATGTCATTCCAGAGTTATTCTAGTTTCTAGATCTTCTTATCCATTTCCTCATACATTTTGCAGCTATATGTCCATATCTACCACATGTGCAATTTACCCATATGTTGTAATCCCATAAATATGAATTATCGACTCTTCTCGGTTGATATGCATTTTATTGTTCTTTGGGTTTCCAGACTTGCTTCATCTTTTTCCTGCATTCATGAGAAGTGTGGCCATGTATGTTGCAAGTAGAACAATGTTTTCCCATGTAAGATTTCTTCTTTGGTTTGTTCTACTTAGATCTGTATTCATGTGCTTTGTGTCCATGCTTGTTACAGTTATAACAATTACCTATGAATTTAGAAGTAGTTTTAGGAATACCTTTTGCTTTATTCCTGCATACATTTGATGTAGACATCCCATTGATCAGCTCAGTTTGATGATTCACCATGCTTGATATACCCTAAACCGGTATTGTTGTTGATTCTTCTCTGTCCATTCATAAATTCATTCATTCTTTTTGTATTGTCTTCAACTTTCTTAATCATATCATTATGTTGTTGCTGAATCTTTGCTTCATGCTTCAGTTTCTCATTTTATTCTTTTAGTTCACCAATAACTTCCAATTTTCCATTAAGTTCTATGTTCACTCGGTTGGCCTCATGACTCATAAGAACTAATTGATTGGTGATCTCAATGTGATGTTCAGTAATTCTATGTATCTCAGATTCTTTCTCTTGCAATTTCTTAGTAATCTTTCTCTTGTCATCAATAGCTAATGTTCTTTCTTGTTCATCTTGTCTAGCATTATTCATAACATCAATCATTCTTACCATCTATGTCTCTTGACCAATTTGTAGTACCTTCACTTGTTCATTCAGATGTTGATTGATTTCATTTATATTTGTAATGCTTCCTTCAGATGTGTCAGATGTATTACCAGATCCAGATCTAGATGAATCAAATAAATTAGGTATCTCTTCTTCATGATAGTCAGTTTCATTGTAGCGAGATGTCGTGACTTTTCTCTTAGCCAATAATTCTTTCATCTTGTTTCTTACTTCTTTGTATTGCTCAAAGAAAATATGTATCTCCAACTTTTGATTCTCAATATTTTTATCAAGCTTATACCTTTCCATTGTATGATCTTTTCTCTCAAGTGATTTAAACTTTTCAAATAAGAGATCTAGCTCTAATACCAATTGTTGGAGTAATGAAAGGGTGTGTATTGAGAGGGGAGAGGTGAATCAATACCCTTAAAACTTTTTTTATCAATTAACCTTAGTAATATTTTCTTACATTACCGACCATTGATGAAACTCATTTACACATGACACAAGAATTGATAACACAAAAAACCCATGTTAGAAGGTAAAATCTGCAGTGGGGATGAAACCCACAAAGCTTCACTATCTGCAGAATGGAAGGTGTCGGTTAAGGCTACAAGTTGTGATCACTTCTGATAATTTTACCCTGTTAGGAGTAACATGTTAGACTTGTTAGGTCTACACGGTTAAGAGATTTTAACAACACAATGTATGTGTGCACTCGGTTAAGAGATTTACAATAAGACTGTTAAGTCCACCTTCTTGAAGGATTTCTTCTATTTTCTAAAATTGTTAGAGAGTAGACAAAAATACTTATGACCTGATAGCTTGCAATCTTGAATTGCTTATTACATATCCATTAATTTCACCAAAACTATATCACATTATTGTGATGAATAATACCTTTGTTCTGCTCGGTAGCCTTGAATCTAGTTCTTCATAACAGAATTATGTTTTATCTGTTCTTCTACATGAAAACCTTTGTATGATCCATAGATGTCTTTGTGCGGCTACAATCATCATGTTCTTGATTGATTACACATCTATATATACAATGTATTGACCTAATTAGGTTCACGCTTTTCTAGAATTAACTCTAAGATCTAAGGTTTACAACTTGACCTTGATCTCCTAGTTTTCATGTATACACTCAGTTAAACTGATTAAATCTATCATTTACACTTTTCTTGATCCTCAAGAAACAGTTGTCCAGCTAAGCAAAAAGCGAATTTAAAGACTAAAGTGTTTTAGCTGACGTGTAGCTTAGATCCACTTTTCTCGGTGTTAAATTATCTCTTGGTTAGACTGGTGCTCGGTGATGTCTCTGCTCGGTTGTGTCTCTGTAGATTGGTGCTCGGTTATATCTCTGTCTCGGTTAATATACTGCTCGGTTGTTATTCTGTGCTCGGTGATCAAAACATGTCAGTGACCACTGTTCTCGGTGAGTGATGACCGACCAAAACTGTCTGCTTGAATACTAATGACAACATCTTATCCTTTAAGGATTATCAAATGTTTGTATGAATCTTTCTTCTCCCTGATCTAACACAGGTGCGGGTATGGCTTCTCCCTATACTTCCTCTATTTCATCATCACTAACATCCTCAAGATGTCTTCCTTGGAACTGGGTTGTCTCAACAGCTTTTAATCTTACACCAATTTGCCTTAGCATATCAGCTAAGCCTAGATCTTCATCTCGCCTCCCTCGAACCATCTTGAAACCCTCTGCAATTGCAGGTCAGATCACAATCTACTACCCCACAACAAATCAACCAACTAGGATTTACAAGAAGGAACTCAGATCTAACCTTTGCTTTGATACCACCTGATGCAAGGAGGGATATAACTTAGGGCCAAATGCACTCTCGAGCACCAAACCAGCTTGCTAAACACAACTCGGAAGCTTAAAACATAGAAAATGAGAGAAGGAATGCAGATTCTTTTCATTAAATCATCAAACTTCATACATGTCAGGATGTAAGGCCTTCCTGATTATGGCCAAATACATTCCAATCTATTGCAGAACAATCCTCAAGCATGCGAGGTCACAAACCCTTGATCCAAAGCTCCCATCTCACTGCCCTCTACAATCTAAGAACAAAACACTACTTTTATACAAGAAGCAACTGAAAAAGTCAGCCCCAAAAGATCCTAAAGATCCACATAGGAGACAGCAACAACCCAGATTTAGGTCCACACGTTTCTCAATGGAAGATCCCAACATTAACTATGCTACAGAAATTAAATGCAAATGTCGGCCAGAAGATCCAACCAAAAAAACCTACTTGGGGAGACAACCACCAAGCAGATAGGAACAAGCATCAAGATTGGTCAGTGAAACAAAGCCAAAATCAGTAACCGAGTTCAGTCGGTAAAACAAAACCTTCAACCGAGAACTCCAGAGTAGTTACCGAGTAGTCTACTGAAAGTCTCCAACAAGCTACCGAGCTCACAAGCAAACATATTTTTGGTTGATACAAGATTGCCAAGAAACCAAGATGCTCCTACATCATTTTGTTTGTAAAATGTAGCAAAATTCCATGAAGAAAAATTATAGAAGTTGATGTTGCTACAAGGAAGATATCAAAACCTTGGACCATCTGCAAAATATATATTGTTTGACTAAAACTTGATGACTAATTGAAATGGCACAGGTACCCCTATTCATCCTCATCATACTTAACTTCCCAAGCTCCAAATGTTTTGTCTACGTGCAACTAAAATTCTTGAATCTTTGTAACATTCTCATTATGCTCTACATACTTGGAATCAAGAACTACTCTTGAATTATTTTAATAACTTTAAGACATGGTTTCAAAGGAATACATTTCATCAAGAATTATATTTAAAGCCTATTTATATTCATATCTCCATTAGCATATACCAAATCCTTGAATTCTCCTTTCTATTGCTCAAGAATATTTTATTTTCCCTGATCATCATTTATACTTGGGGAGACCTTGCATTCTATTTGATCAATAATTATTGATTTCTTCTTGAGTTGTTTGTCTAGTTTTGTTATGTATGAGACCATCTTTTCCAACGGAAGAACGTTATTTAAGTCAAATGAAGCTATGATGTTATTAGTTTGTTCATGGATTGGAGAGCATGGATCGGATATATTGTGTTGGATGTGACAAATATGATCTTATCTTGCTCCTAATAGAGGGTTGGTACTCTAATATTTATTGTAATTGGACTTGTTGCTAATAGTGCATTGGATGTACTTTGGAGATTGAGTGTATTCTAAAAAGGGATTTTTTTGTCTTGATATTTCTTAGTCATGTTTTGATTTCTATATTGAAATGTTTTTATTTTATTTTTTCTTATAAGTATTCTTGTGATTAAATCAATGTTGTTTTTAATAGTCAATATCAATTTTAACCTATCAAGAGTTGACACTTGTGTTATGTATCTTACATTAATATCTTTCAAATATTGAAATGGATGGTCATTAATCAAAAACCATCTCTTCTTGACAATTAATGTATGAATTCTCTAGAATATATTTACTTAGTGATTTGTACCCTAATATTTGTTACCAGTCTCTAGTATCAAAAATGTATCTTAGAGGAAAATATTGGCATGTTTATAGACATCAAGAAAATTCAAATATTTAGTTTCTTCATATTCTTATAAATCTCTAGAAATTATCCCTTCTATAATTTTTCTTAGTTATCTCACATAAATTATATTGATTTTATAAATGTTGATATCTTATTGACAAGTGATAAAAGAGATAAATTTATACATCATATACTTGAAAATTTACATCCTTAAATAGAAATTTATGATTTTTCAAATATAGATGTTTCTCATCAAAACTTTAAAAAGTTTTACTAAATATAAAAACTATAAAATAGATTAATGTCTATATGCATAATTCATTGAACTATAACCATCTCTAAATACTTATGTATCTTATTTGTTAAATAATAACATTAATTTCCTAATCTTTTTCACCATCTCCAAATGACTAATTTAAAATTTAAACATGTTTAAATAACAATTACTATCAAATTTTAAATTAATTAGTTTTTTCTTTAATTGACATATCATCATGTACTTCAAAAGTTCAATATTTAAATTTTTGAACATCTTGAAAGTTGCACAAGCCAAAAACTGTATTATTGATCTATGGGAGTATTAAATGTCAATACATAAGCAGAGAAAAAGAAACTAAAAGATGGAGAATTTTTGTATTGTACCTGTCAAAAACAACCCATGCAGCACGTAGGTTGACAATCTTATCCAGAAGAGTAAGCTTTCTGCATCCTATAGCCAATTCTACTTGTGGCTTTGCCTGTACAACATTTGAAGTTTTTAACAGCAAGCATTAAGATTCATCAATAAACATGGTATTTTAACCATATTAAGTGAAAGTGGATTGCATCTTACCCCATATTCTTTACACAGATTCATGAACTGTATAGTATTTGGGTATTTCCCATGTACCCAAACCTCTTCTAACCTCATTTTATCCAGGTCCTTCGCATTAAAAGCCCATAAGTCCGCCCAAACAGATATGTCCTTATCTATATCGATTTTTTCCCATCCAAACATGCAACAACAGTCATACTTCTTTTCAAATATCAGTTTGAAAAATAAATTAATTTGTAGCTAAGATAGAATGATGTAGACCCACATAATGATTTATCTTATTCCTATCAATACTATTTTTTTCATCTTTAAACTTTCAACACTATTGCTTGATAGATTCCGCAATTTCAATGTAGAAGAGTAAAATAATAATCTTATGGTGGGTAAGAGATATTTTCTACAGTAAGTGAAATTGTAATCTTACTATTATGGAAGGTAAGAGATATTTTCTACAGCAAGTTAAATTGTAATCTTATTATTAGGATTCAACTATGTAGTTTTTTATTCAAACTCATTAACCCATGTTACGTGAATAGAGGTTCACAAGAACCCATCTCTCATGAGAAAAAATGGACCACTTAGCACTCATTTCATTTAGAAATTGCTCATATAGGTGAAGCATTGGGCCTTTCCTAGGGGTCACTCCAACTCAAGTGTGCTTAACCATGGAGTTTCCTCCAAGGTTAAGCCCACTTAGCTTGCTGCCCGATTTGCAAAACCGTCAAAAAGTGTTGTGCCTTGTGAACCATTGATTATAGAGCCCCTATAACTCATCAATCAATAAGTAAGAGATATTTTCCACAACAAGTCAAATTGTGATATATTGCTATTAGGATTCAACTCTGTAGTTTTTCAAGTCAAACTCATTGACCCATGCTTCATCAATAATGGTTAAAAAAATCCATCTCGTAATAATCATATGTCCTAGTAATGTACAATCATTGATGATCAAAGAATGATTTCTTATTAAAAAATCAGCCATTCACACAAACATATATCTCAGTGCTTAAAATTCAAGTCTTTGAATAAAAGCTATGCCTATTATAGATTGACAAAAATATATCTCAATGCTTAAAATTCAAGTCTTTGAATAAAAGCCTTATCCATTATAGATTGACAAAAAAATATATCTCGGTGTTTAAAGTTTAAATCTTTGAATAAAAGCTATGCTCGTTCTAGATTGACACAAACATATATCTTAATGCTTAAAACTCAAGTCTTTGAATAAAAGATATATCTATTATAGATTGTTACAAATATGTATCTTAACGTCAAGTCTTTGAATAAAAGATCATATACCCATTATAGATTTACACAAGTATATATCTCAGTACTTAGAATTCAAGTCTTTGAAAAAAAAAAACTATACCCATTATAGTTTGACACAAACAAATATCTCAGCACTTAAAACTCAGTCTTTAAATAAAAACTATACTCATTATAGATTGACACAAAACATATATCTATGTCGGTGAATAAAAGATATACCCATTATAGACTGCCATGGATGAGTTCCAACAAGTACAATGGTGTCCCCTGGCTGCACGAGATGGTCCAATGCCCACTTTAATGCAATGAAGTCCATTTTATTCAAAGCATCCATTGCCACCACCACAGTCTTTTTAATCCTCTCCCCAGAATTAGGAGAATACTCATTAAATGATCTTGAGCTTCTGCCAGCCATTATTTATGATGTATAAAGATAGCCCACTTAAAAACTCTCAGGCGATAAATTGCAGTTTATGCAAAAAAAACTTATTCAAACTGATAAGGTTTCAGATTGATCAGCACAAGAAGAGCAAATGGGGATCAATTTTTTTTTGAACAGGAAGGGGAAAAAAGGTTAAGCATGGCTACGGATTTTATATGGATAAAATATAAGAAATTTGAATGGGCGAAAGACCGAGAAAAGGCTTTCAGTTCTGATATCTCTAGGCTCTTTATTACCTTGTCGATGTAGAATATTGTATTATAATCTCATACAATGATAATGCTGGCTTTCATGGTCTGTCAATGCATTGGAAATAATGGAGATGGTGGCAATTACAAGAATAGTTTTGTGCTGCCCACAGATTTGTGATCACAACAAAACAACAAAGCATGGAATGAATCATATCATTGTATTATAATATGAACAATAAGGATTGGCAAATTAAATTAAAAAATTTCATGGCATAGCTTAGCTGTACAGAATGAATTGTCTCTAACCTACAATTTTTATTTTTCATATTTCATAGTTTAAGTCGAGCTGAAGTTTAAAATAAATTGTATAATTCTAAGCCGTTCAGCCTTAGATTACAATGTTAATCATAGCTGTATGTGGTGAAGCAAAAAATTGAAAATATGAATCAAGCAAATAAAAACTTAAAACCACGTTCGAAGTTGAAGGGAAAAAGCTAGTAGTTAGTTATTTTATAAATTTTGGTTTACTAGTTTTATTTAGAATTTGCATCAATCAACAAAATCTCAAATATGTACAAAGTAAAATTTATATTTCACAAATTTAAATTATTTAAGGGAACGTTTTTGAAACATTTAGAAGAGGAAGTTTAGATCATAAAGAAAATAAAGTTGTTAAGTTATATATTTTTGGTGGTCTTTTATATTTAGTTAAGTATACAATATTGTCTAAAAGTTAATTTAAGTTGATATATAAATAAGTATAATTAGAATAGAGAAATCTATTATTTTCTTTAAATTATTATGAAGGATGAGTGTACTTAGCTTTTGGTTGGAGGAGAGAGAATGAAAGATGGTGAGTTGTAGAATAGAGCAACTTCGATGTTAGAATTGGATGATCTTGAAGTGTTGATTCTCTCAAAATTTTGTATATGTCTAGGAATCTGTGGAGGTCAATTCAATAGCTCTAGATCAATTCTAAATCATGCAAGCCCAGTCTAAACAATTCTGATTCAGCATATTGTACGCATTTACTCTTAGATATGCAAATTCTCTAATATATGTTGATGTTAAAGATTGGCGATTTTGAAATACCTTAGGAAGTTTATTAGATCACTTGGACCGTTGGACCAATCCCTTGAAAGACTAACATTATGGTTGTAATATAGTTGGTAGACATGCAAAAAAACTAGATTTTGACTTTGATATAATATTTTGATTCCTTTTAAAGATCCTAATTGAAATTTTCCTAAATGATCCTCGTAAATATGAATGATTATTTAATGATTGCTTGAATGGATGATCCTTGGATATGAGTTAATGGTCAAATGAATGTCTTTAAAGATAAGAATATAAAAATTCATTACAGAAACATGTACCAAATTGACTCCCAGCAACCTATGTTAAAACAAGGGGTGCACAATTTCAATTTTAAATTATTGATGTTTGGGTTAGATCTGAGTCATACAAGATTGATCAAGTGTACTATGGGAATTGTTAGAATTCAAAAATGGTGAATTCTCACAAGCCCAGTAATCACCTGCATGCAAATATCCTATTATGTGAAAAAATCCTAAACACACAAAATTGCTCTGAAAGCCTGAAGCCAAATTTTGTGTACTACAATAATCTGAATGAGGATTACAATGAGATCAATCCTTAATAAAGGAGATCAAAACCCTAAAGGGTGCATGCATAAAATAAAAGAATTATTAAATGCATGCATGCATAAAATAAAAAGAATTTATCAAATGCAAACTAAAGCTTCCTAAATTTAGCTTAATTGAAAAAAGGAAAAAGGTGACTTAATTAATTAATCAATATGATTAAATGAATTAAGTTAAATATCCTTTTTACTCTAACAAGAATGACCCTAGACAAGGGATGTGATTTCGGGATTAACAATAATTTTATGGAAATATGGGCCAATAAATTATATGAATGTGTGAATAATTATGAACAGAATGAGGATAAGGACAAGTGCATAGTAATGTGTAAAGAATATTAAATGAGATTGATTAAGTTTAATAAAGGATTTAAACTTAGCACAAAATTATGCCACATGTTGCAATGGCATAAGTATGCAAAATTCATCATTTTATTTTATCCCCATACTAAGGTATGTGTGAGCCCCAAATGACCATTTATTTAAAATAAATGGATGCTCACAAATATGCATGGAAGTGAATACACAATCATGTTATCATCATGTTCTAAATGAACCTATAAAATAAAGAAATGCATGTATTTTGAATAACATTCTCACAAGTGGAATAAGCATAAATCATAAATTTATACAAAATAGAGCAATGAGGTTTCTAGATCCAAAATTGAATGGGAAAACCCTAAGAAGGGGTGGATTAAAATTAACTTTGATGGAGCCTCAAAAGGTAGTCCTGGCCCTTTAGGGGTAGGAGTGGCTATTTGTGATGACATAGGGAACCTATTAGCTATTGGTATGAAGAGACTAGCAAATGGAACTAATAATCTCGCAGAGGTTCAAGCAGCATGGATGGTTGTAGAAATGGATAAACAAATGGAAGTGGAGAGGATTCACCTTGAAGGCGATTCACAAATTATCATTAATGTCATTATTAAAGATGAATCCAATGTATGGTCTTTGAACAAATACATCATATCGATCACTAAGTTGATCCACTCTTTTAGTGACTTTGAAATTTTACATGTCTGGAGAGAGGGAAATGGAATGGTAGATCTTTTAGCTAATTGTGCAATTGAAAATATAACCTGGATGCAGGTGAAGACTTTCAGGAAGATTTTAGTAAGTTGACGGAATTAGATGAGCCTCTGACAAATTTGGAATACACTGAATTTTAAGGATGAGGGTTGGAAGAGAGCACAATCTATATTTTATAATTGCATTTATGAAATTTGTTTTCAAATTAGGTAAAAATGGGTTTTGAAGGGGCCCCAAAACCCTGTACAAATAATAAACTTAAGATAATGCTTTAACAGTTCCCAACACACAAAAAACTAGCCAAACCAAAAGGCCAGACCCCCCAAGAAACACCCAAGAAAACACTGCCAAAGATGAAACTATAAATAACGACAACTCAAGATTAAAACCAACAACAATATTATCCCTTAGAGCCCTTCTCATGGGATCGGAGTTTCATATCAAAAGAAGGCGAGGATCTCTTGAAAGATTTACCTTTAACTATAATCCAGCATTCTTCCACTTTAGCAACCTCATCTTGTCAGCATAGGGAATCCAAAACCGAATTCCCAGCATCCATTGAATTTCCATCACCCAGCACAGGCTCAACCCACAGAGATCCAATTCCTGGATCCCTCCCAGAAGAAGAGGGAGAAGCAAGAGGACCTGTAGAGATAGCATCATCTCGTGTACCAGCAGGAAAACTAGAACTATCCAACAAAGAAGAGACAGTTCTAGCAGAACCTGCAGAATCAGAAGCTCACACAAGGACAGAATCAGCAAGGGAAGCATCCATAGAGTCAACCCTATGACTAACACCAATATCTTCCTCATGGGAAAAATCCTTTCCCACATCTGGAAGAGGGGAAGGCACAGGAGAATCTGAAGCTACAACCTGGGAAAAGCTTCGCTGGGAAGAACTCTTCACAATCGTCTAATGCTAAGAAGAGGCACCTTTCCACCATGATACAAAATGCCTAGTTTTACCCAGACCACATTTGGCTTCAACATGACCTATTTGAAAGCATCTTCTTCACCTGAAATGGATTCATTCATAGTCCAAAGACTTAATCTAGCTTCCCTTAGGAGAAAACAGCCTGATCTCCACAGGCAAACCCTGGGAAGCATCAATATCTACCAATATACAGGCATAAGTGGTGTGGAGAATGCTTGTAGATTCTGCATCCACCATCGGGAAGTCTCTCAAAGCCTCACCCACCTCCTCCAAAAGAGGATCCACCCAAAGATGAAGAGGGAGGTTTGGAAGCCTAACCCAAATAGGCATCTTATTAAAAGTATTAGATGAGGGATTGAAATCTGCATGTCATGGTTTAATCATCAACGCGAAGTGATCATCCGAGCTAAAAAAATGGTCATAAAGGATATGATTTCTATCCTCCATAAAGTCAAATTTGGCAATGAAAAATCATTTTTCCAAAGGGAAGATATGAACCTCAACAGAAATGATGGGTTCCCAAAATTTGGAAATCCAAGCATGAAACCTCAGGGAGGCTTGGCCAAAAACCCCTAAATTTGTAAATAGCCACCTAGATAGAAAATATAGATGAAGAATGCTCAATTTCTTCCACAGAAACCTCACCTAAAGAGAGAGTAATGGGAGCAGCCATTGGGACAGGAGTAGCCACCATGGAAGACTTCAGAGAAGCCCCATCCACAGGCTTCAATGACATTGAGAAGACTTGGGAGGCCCCTTAGAAACCCTAGAAGCAAGACCAACCATCACTGAAGAAAGGGAGGGTAGGGACCCATCTACGGCAAAAACCCTAGTTGTTGAAACAGACTCCCCACCACTAAGAGACACGCCACCACCATCAGCAGTCAGGATGGAGTCTCATGGGGCAGGAGTGTGCAGAGGAATACAGAACATAGGAGCGGGACCATGAGCAGGAGTGGGAGGCATCACGGGAGGCATAAGTAATAAATTTATGAAATTTGTTATACTTTGCATTATGGCGAATATATTTATTTTATTTCGATCTAAATCATAACATTGGTGGTTGTCGAAACTATGGGACTCGATAGGGATGGGATGGATGATGTTATTGAAGTTAGTGTACTCATCTTCCTCACACATACCAGCAGTATGAATGATGTTTATTGACAGTCACCTACGTACTATGGCATTGGCTAAGCTCCAAACAGAATGCACTAAGGACAAAAAAAAAAAAAATTCCCAAATTTGCGAAACACAATAAGTTTTTTGCAATTTTTTGTGGGTTTTGACCACAAAATATGTAGATCATGAAGAACAGATGCTGAAAATTTTGTGAAAATCTGTGGTGTTTTCAGATTTTTCAAATTTGGTCAATGGTGTGCATTTTGTCTAGAGCTTAGCCGCATCCATGTACTGTAGGAGGATAATCATGATATAGCATGCCTCGACACCAAAAGACATAATGGTAGTTCATTTGGGGTCTAGAGCCTTCCTTTTGTTTATTTCTTTGGTCTTTCATATTTGCTCGCAGTTTGTTTGTGTGGGGTATGAGGGCAGTGCTCATAGAACAAGAGGGGTAGCACAAAATTGGATCCCAATGGAGCTGGAGCATTACTAGTTGAATGGGCTCATTGGTCCTTGGTGCCAGTATACATTGGATGGGTGCCCCTCATTTTCTCATAACTAGTTTATTTTTGTGACAAGGTTTATAGGTTGTTGGATCTATTTTGACAAAGGATCCTACTGGTTTTTGGTTATGGGTAGTTTCTTTATACCCATTTTTTCTTTCAAATATAATTTTTTTGTTGTAGTTAGAGGATGATCTATTACGGTCTATATCAATATCCCCAGTTTGATTTGTATATGGAATTGTAGCGGATGTCCTGGTCGTGTATGTATGATGTGTTGTAGGGAATTTTTCATATCTTCATTTTGTGTCTCAGACTCGATTCTCAGTTTCAGGCTGGTAGGGGCTATTAGTGTTGTTGATTTTAGTCATTTTCATCCATAGCCTTTTTGGTCTGTATTTTCTTATATCTCTATAAATTTAAATTTTATTAATAAAATATAACTATTACTGAAAGCAAAAATCATAAAATTATTCACTGTCTATAAAACAAACAAAAAAAAGTGAAAATGGTGTTATGAAATTCAATTTACAAGAATTGGTAATGGTAATGTTCCACCCAACGATAGTTATGAGATGGCATGACATATAGAAATATTTTATGTCACCTAATAATGATTCATACATGGAGATGGTGATGAATCTCTCTATCAATAAATGTAACTATCTATACCTCAACAAAGGATTTTTGGCTATAGAACATGTCATCCTTCAATTGGCTGCATCTAGTAGATGCAAGGATTTGGAGGAAAGGGGAAAACAAAAAATGAAATCCTGTCATGATATAATTGTGTGGGAATATCTAACTCATGTAAACTAATTGTTAGTGTAAATAGACTCATTATCATACTAGTTAGCCAATCATCTTTCTAGGATTAACCTACTCACACATAGCTTATGTTTACATAGGATTTTCATACATTTGTCTCACTTCATAGCATTGAGACAT
Organism: Thuja plicata; assembly: GCA_018584345.1. NCBI lineage: Eukaryota > Viridiplantae > Streptophyta > Pinopsida > Cupressales > Cupressaceae > Thuja > Thuja plicata. The sequence continues at coordinate 792,532 of MU228349.1, forward strand.
GCGCCCTCATCACATGAGATACCTATTCCATTCATGTTTGACACTTGCTCACGCACTTGTCAAGCGATCTCACAAGTGTTGAACCACCTTTGGAGGGTTAGTCACAATTTGACTCCTCTCTTCCTACTCATCTACCTTGCATGTATATGCAAGGAATCTACATACATTTTATATGTTATTCATATTATATGATATATATCCTGAAGTGTTTATCATTTCACTAGTGATATTTTGCTTTTGTGCTTTCAAATTTATGGCTTGCTCCAACATGGTATTAGAGCCATGATTGCACATTTCTTCCCGCATCAAGTTGATTCTCGCACAAAGCCCTATTATTATGTAATTGGTGTCTCATTGATATTAACTTTCATAAATCTAGGGAAATAATACTAGCACAAACTTTATTTCTTTTACATTTCTACCTTAAATAAAAAGATACCAAAATAATGTTTACTTGAATACAAATCTTTACTAAAAGGTCTAATTGACATCTATTATGATGACTCAAATTCAAATTTCATTGGGCTTGTTATTGTTAGACACCTATATTTGCACCCTTACCAAAGCTCTCGTAGTCTTGGTAATCTAGTGTAACATGGGAATCATCTCAAGGTTGTGAGACCTTTTGCTAATCGAGATGAGACCTCCAGATTCTAGGCCGATTCCTCTTGATATGTCACCCAAATTTTCTTCTTAACATGAAAGTAAATTCTTGAGGGAAAAGGGATAGAAGGAATGCATGAAAGGGAAATAACTGAAAGCAAATTATTCCACTAGGTGATACACTGAAGGTGACCTGAATCATAATACATTGATTAATCTCGACATGGAACCTGTTGGGATTAGGCTGAAAGCTAATCTCCCAAGATCACCTGCATGCAAACCTGTCACGAGAAGAAGCAAGAAACAGACAGAAGAAGAGAAACAGCTATGGCGGCCAAAAAGCCAGAGAGTTGAAATCCATGTTGCAAGAATAAATCTTCTATTAATGACAATACTGAATACAATCTCGGTAATGAAATGCAAAGAAGTGAATCCTTATAAAAGGAATCACGAAACCCTAAAGGTGAAAACCCTAGAGAAATATAAGCGCTACCTAAGTATAACTTAAGCATAGAGTAAATAGACTAATAATTAAATGATTTAATTATTAGCTATGCTATGACTACTCTAACACCCCCCCTTAAGTGTAACTTAGGGAGAAGCAAACAGCTAAACTACTGCAGAAAATAGGAAAGATGGGTCCCGGCAACAAGGCCTGATCAGGTACCCAAGTATAAGAAAGCAAACTAGATGAAGGAAACCAAGCCTTCAATCTAGGGAAAGTCCCAAAGAGAGGAACAAGAATGAGCAAGAATCATCTCTGAAGCATGTAGCTGAAAACTCTGTCAGAAGAGACTGCTGGGTAAAAGTACAAACCTGTGTCCCACTTTTATAAAGGAAAAGGACGACAACATTCAAATTTGTAAACTTTAACGACATAGAAGTGGCATTTGTGTTTAGAATTTGAAGATGATGTAAACTAA
>MU228349.1:794157-829758 GCA_018584345.1 Thuja plicata
CGGACCCCCTGCGCCACATAGGCACCACTTGGCGCCTAAAAAGCGCCACAGGGGTCCGGCCGGACCCGTTCCGGCCGGACCTATTCCGGCCGGAAGGGGTACGGCCGGACCCCTGTAAAATGTCCTCTACTACGACATAGTATTGTACATTTACCCTGCTGGAACCCCCACTGAAGTGCATGACCAGGTAGAGAAGACAATGTCTGAAGAGCTGATCAATCGAACCAGGAAGCAATAGAACCAACAGGTGAACCCCCCCCCCCCCATAATGTTAAACTGGGAGAGGTGACAGGAACACTGAAATGCAATGCCAGAAACATCTGCAGAAAGAAGAACCAGGGACACCAACAGTGCAACAGAAGTACACACACAGGATAAAGGGCGGTGTCACCGACACACAGTATGGGCTAATGTCATAGAAGGTACACTCACTTGACAAAGGTGGATGCACCTAAAATGGCATAAGCATCATAACCCCCCATGGCACTTTATAACAGAGTGCGAATACAAAAACACACAAGGTGTACAAGATCCCAAAAATGCAGAAGTAGGCACTTTATCTCAGTGTTTTTATAGAATAAAGATGCATCAGAAGAAACATACAAGCTCAGAAGTCAGAAAGAAGAGTGAGCCAGAAGAACAGTAGAAGAGATCCCAGGACCTGTAGAACCAAGCAATCCACCATAGTGCATAAACTGTCAAACTCAGAGGAGAGAAAACCTGGAGAAAAATCTAGAAAAAATACCTCTGCCACTTAATAGTTCACTGAACCAGCTTTCCAATGATATCTCGTTTGCCAAAAACGGAGTCCGGATGAGCCAGATATGACTCCCGGAAGGCAAGAACAGACATCGGACTTCAACAGCAAAAAATGCTACTGAAACGATAGAACCCAAAAACCCAACCTCCATTATCGGAAAGTTCTCGGAAAGAGATTTCCGACGGTATATGGAAGTCAGAAAAAGACCCCCGGATGCTCAAGACAGAGCGAAAACACTCCAGGAGGGTCAGAAAGGCCCCAAAAAGCAAGAAATAAGCCCCTGGGGCTAAAAAAACTGGGCCCCCGAGCGCATGGCACACTCAGGGGGCTGGGCAGCAGCCCCTGGTCACCCATGTGACCGCCCGCGTAGGTAAAAGAGCCCGCGGGGGCTAAACAGACCACCGGGCGGCGCGGGGGTGGCGATGCCAGGGCGGAGCGGCTGGCGAGTGGCAAGGGCCGGTGGCGGGGGCCGGAGCGGCGGAGCAGGGGTCTGTGGGGCCGAGCGGCGGCGCGGCGCAGTCCGGGCGGCAGGGGCCGCTGAGCTCGGCGGTGGCTGGGCGGCGGGGGCCGCACAGCGGCGCGGTGGCCGCAGAGGCGGCGTGGGCCGGTGGTGGAGTGGGCCGGGGTGGCGCGCAGGCAGCGCGGTGGCGGCACCCGGAGAAAATATACTGCACGCGTTAAAAAGTGCCAAAAAATCATTAAAAAAAATGTTGTTTTTTTAATTTCCTCGAAAAACGTGCCCGTATGGCCTTGCAAGGCCAAAAATTTTCTCCCCGAGGCTCCGGTGTCCAAATCGGACAAGCCTTATATGGATTCTGGGGTTTTTGGGCCTTTTGGACGCAACAGTGAGGTCGGTTTTGGTCCAAAGTGCCTAAAAAAACAAAGACCCCCTAGAATCAATGAAAGATGCTAGAAAAACCTCTGAAACCCTCTATGCCTGAATGCTTCAATAAAACTAGAACAGCGAACAGCAAGAGAGCTCTGATACCATGTTGGGATTAGGCTGAAAGCTAATCTCCCAAGATCACCTGCATGCAAACCTGTCACGAGAAGAAGCAAGAAACAGACAGAAGAAGAGAAACAACTATGGCGGCCAAAAAGTCAGAGAGTTGAAATCCATGTTACAAGAATAAATCTTCTATTAACGACAATACTGAATACAATCTCGGTAATGAAATGCAAAGAAGTGAATCCTTATAAAAGGAATCACGAAACCGTAAAGGTGAAAACCCTAAAGAAATATAAGCGTTGCCTAAGTATAACTTAAGCATAGAGTAAATAGACTAATAATTAAATGATTTAATTATTAGCTATGCTATGACTACTCTAACAGAACCTTGGAACAAATAGAACACAACTTCCTAGATAGGCTTGCATAAATATTTCATAGAGAGGCCCGAGACAAACAGAGGCTATTCAGGGAAAGTAATTTCACAAACAATAGTATATTCACTATAAGTAGACACAGACTATGACCTACAAACAAACATCCACTTTTGCAATTCAGCACAGGAATGAGACAAAATGACAGGGGACTGTAGAATATCCACAAACCCATCTAAATCAAATCATCCACAGTAGTACACACTATTGCAAAAAGAAAGAGGGCTCAGGGACTCCAATGTTTCACTAAAAATCATTCAATATAGTCTAATTCAGTAAGAGAGATTCAGATAAGAAAGCCCAGGGACAGAAAAGATGTCACAAAAAGATTTTGCAATATCTGAATATCAATGAAAGATTACAAACTATGGAAATCAGAGGGCAGAAAGAATGCCACGGATAACTTCTAAGTAAGGAAAACTTTGAGCTCTAAAGCTCTTAAAACTGATATATATACTCCCCAGCACGCAGGCTTGGAGTCCAAAAAATGATTAGGGTTACATTATAATATGTTTTCTTTGAACGACAGAAACCCTAACTGTCCCATCCGTCAGAAGAAATTTTGGAATTATCTATTGAAGATCATATCTATCTTTGAAAAGTAGCTTGCTATAAATGAAAATCTCTGAAAAAGGTCGGTGGATCTGATATGAAAGAAGACCAGTCGAAATACATGGAATGAGGTCTTAATTAGGAAACCCAGCTTGAGTCAATTCGGCCATACTATTTGCAGAGAATATTGTTAGAAATCAGATTGCCCCTTCAGAAAAGCTGACTCAACCCTTACTCCTCCTAAAAGGTCGCCCCTTATCCATCTAATCCTCTACCAGTCGGCCCTGTCATAACTGTTTAAATTTGATCTACGAAGATATTTGAATTTTTTAATATTTGCATGACAACGGTTACAGCTAGCATGGATATCTGCATCAATGGCTGAGATCAAAATCTGATTTTATTTTAAAATGTAGCCATAGATAACTTACTCTACCCAGGATCTGCATTATAATCTCAGGTTACCTTTTCCTCCTTGTCGCTGAATCTCCCAACTATTCTCTTTAACCTGAGTTGCATCACGAGACTCAGTGACAATGCAGTCTCGCAATCTCCTTACCTTTTCATTAACTCTGCATACTTTTGGAGACCTAGCGACAAAGGCAATCTCATAGTCACCAAATAAAATGGAATATCCTGTCATGGTTACGAGACTTGGAGACTAAAGGAGTATAAAACACGAGCCTATCAAGGCACACGTCCCCCAATTATTTGTTTACCATTGCCTTGTCACCTCTGTCACTTACATCAGCACTGACCTTAACTCAACCCGTTCCTAACCATGGAGAATCTGGAGACTCAACGACTGAGTAATCTCAAAGTCTCGTAAAGGATTTCTACCTCTGAAGTTTATCACGAGACCGCCCGACTGAAAAGGACTTAACCCTACCTTTCTTTTACTCAAGTTACACCCATAGGTTGATAAAACACTTAGTCGCAAGATCTCATGACACTTTATTAACCTCGGGTTACACTGGGAGACTACGCGACTAAGGGAAATCTCAGGGTCGCCGGATAAAATAGAATATGTTTTTTCCTTACGCGACTTAGAGACCAAAGGTAATGCTAAATATGCACATGGAATTTTCAAGGAACTTAAGTGACCCGAAAAAGTAATGAGAAAATAGAATGAGAAATGGTTGGGTTAGGGTTTTACCATGAAATGCTTAGGATTTTCATACTTAGGTTATTTTGCATAGAGAAGGCAAAAACAAGGAACTGAGAAGATATGCAGAGGACACGACCAAGACCAAAAAAATCAAGGTCTTTTCCACAGGCTGGGATCAACCCTTGTGGGAGCCTCATTTTACTCCACATGTAGCCAATTTTACCAGATGAGGAAAATTTGGGTAACATTCTTGGCAATTTCTGTGGGATGTCTGCCTGCTAGACATTGAGAACCAGTAGCCTCTGAAACATTTCATTGGGCATGGAGTCATTTATGTGAACAAAACCTTCCTCTGAGAGAGAAAATAGATCTAAAGCAAAACTTATGTGCACGTGCACTTCTTGAAAAGCTGGGAAGTTAGACAAGAAAGATTTGAAAGAAAGCAGGAAATCTAATCTACCCTAAGCTAACCAGTGAAACAAACTTGGTTAAACAAAACCATTCAGTGGACTGCTAAAGTAGCTCCCTTTTCTGAATAAAAAATTTTGCAGTACATGCATAAGGAAAACTACAAGTATATGAGGCATGTATAGATTTGTCAAACAATGATAAGCCGCCTCTACAAAAATGAGATCAGATTCACTTACCTCAATCTGATCATGTGAAGGTACCTCAGCGAACTCCATCTGGGCTGGGTATCTGATAGGGCAGGCCCTTGAGATTCCGAAGGTAGAAACCTTCTCATTGTCATCTTCCCTCTTTTCATGGTTGCCTTCTTTCACTATGGAAATCCATGTCACTTCCTCCTTAATGGTCAAAAATTTGTCAGCTTCTTCCTTCAAACCAGCCAAAAGCTCATCAAAGCTGTCAAGATCCTGAAGATCTGAAATTAGCTCCAATTTTTTCTTAGGTGGCAGATTCCTTGAAAGAGAGTAATCCAAAATTGGATCTTCTGCAGCAGACACACAACTCTAAACTCCCACTCCAAGGAATAAGGGTTCATCATTCAACCCTTCACAAAAAATCCCTATGATCTCTGAAAAATCACACTCTTCAAATCCTTTGCCAATGTTCTCCTTTTGGTGTTGCAAAGTTGCAGGGGTAGTTATGAAAATAACTTCATCATCCTTCTCAATAAAAGTAGGCAACTCATCCACCAAGGTCATATCATCTTCTTTGATATCCACCATCTGTTGATATTGCACCTTTTGCCCTAACTAGTTTTTTGTCATAAGAAATGACATAGTCTTTGCTTCCTCACCAACAAAGACAGGCAATCCCTTAGATAGGTTCACCAAGATATTAGCTTGAATATTCGTCTCTACTTTCTCAGTTTTTTGTCCAAGCTCATCACATTCCTCACTGAGCTCTGAAGTCTCTGACCTTATCTCTTCTGCATCATCACAGAGAAGCTTATTAACCACAAGCTCCTGCCCTGATACTAAGCTACTACCCTTGCAAAGGCTTGGCATTTGAGAACCAGGAGGCAGAGATGGCCATTTCCATAGAGGTTCAGCACCCTGAGAGACAACAGAGGCTTCTTGGGGTGAATCATTTCTTTGGACAAACTGCCTCGATTGATGAGTGGATTGGTCTTTAATCACGGGTTCCTGAGCAGCAGTATTTGCCTTAAAACTTGGAATATGCAATTGGAGGGGATTAAGGTAAGACATAGAAGGCATATCTACTCTGACTCTTGGTAATTCAAAGCCTGCACCACTTTGGCGTTGTTCCAACCTTGTTGCAACCACTTCTCTAGGTTGTTGATGTTTCAAAGGCGGTTGCAAGTGCTCTGTTGGCTTTCGTGCTCCAAGAGGATTCTTGAAGCTTGGAAATGAATGCCTTGCAGGTTCCTCATGCCTAGGCTGTGGGAGAAAATGATACCTCCAATTTGGAATCTCAGGCCTAAGGGCTTCCCTTTCATCAATTTGAGCTTTCAACTTTGCTGACATAACTTTAGCTTGGCAATTGAGCTCTTCTTCAAATTTTTTCCCATGAAGCATCCCAATCCCAGGGATACATGCTTGCAAGGTGATTGCTTCATGGTACGGGGTTAACCCTTGAAAACTGCCATGAGTTTCCATATCTTGCTGCTCATAGGCTTGAGTTTCCATATCTTGCTGTGAATTCTTTATCTCAGATATTTGATTGATCATGTCAAGTGCTTTAGCTTTTATCTTTTCTTGTTCTCTCATAAAATCTGAGATATGAGGTTGCTGCCAAATGGGTTGAGAAAGGTGGGGTGGGAGGTAAGAATGGTGAGCCAATTGCCTATGCATTAACATCTCTTGTTGTGCTTTTAGTGCCCATGGGTTTTCTCTTTGGAGGGCTTGTTCATAATCTCTTACAAGAGCATAATCATCTGGGGCATGTTGGATATATTGATGGCCTTGTATAGTATGGAAGCTTGGGGTAAAAGTAGGCCTTGGAGGGCTTCGGTATGGCTGATGACTAGCCCACTGAATACTATTATTATAATAAGAAGGAGAGTAACCTAACTGTCCATAGTAACTTGACATGTCTACTCATATAGTTAGCTAGAATTTTAAAATGTGTGAAAGCTTGGAACCTACCAGCACTTTGATCTTTGAAACCAGTAGGCCTTTGGAGTCGCCAGATATGCAGTAGAATGACCTCTTCTAGGTCTGAATCATGTCATCATCATATCAATGATAGCATGACTTGCAAGATAAAATTCTTTATGGAGTCCCACCAGGCGTGCCAGAACTGTTATCTGGTAGACAAGGTGGGGTATGCTGAAAATGACCACTTCCTAGTCTGTATTTGATCCTGAAAACCGGTATGCTCTTAGAGAGATGAACTTATTTCTTTTATCTTCAGTCCCACCGGGCGTGCCAGAACTGTTAGACACCTAGATTTTCACCCTTACCCAAGCTCTCGTAGTCTTGGTAATCTAGTGTAACATGGGAATCATCTCAAGGTTGTAGGACCTTTTGCTAACCGAGATGAGACCTCTGGATTCTAGGCCGGTTCCTCTTGATATGTCACCCAAATTTGCTTCTTAACATGAAAGTAAATTCTTGCGGGAAAAGGGATAGAAGGAATGCATGAAAGGGAAATAACTGAAAGCAAATTATCCTACTAGGTGATACACCGAAGGTGACCTAAATCATAATATATTGACTAATCTCGGCATGAAACCTTGGAACAAATAGAACACAACTTCCTAGATAGGCTTGCATAAATATTTCATAGAGAGGCCCGAGACAAACAGAGGCTATTCAGGGAAAGAAGTAATTTCACAAACAATAGCATATTCACTATAAGTAGACACGGACTACGACTTGCAAACAAACATCCACTTTTGCAATTCAGCACAGGAATGAGACAAAATGATAGGGGACTGTAGAATATCCACAAACTCATCTAAATCAAATCATCCACAGTAGTACACACTATTGCAAAAAGAAAGAGGGCTCAGGGACTCCAATGTTTCACTAAAAATCATTCAATATATTCTAATTCAGTAAGAGAGATTCAGATAAGAAATCCCAGGACAGAAAAGATGTCACAAAAAGCTTTTGCAATATCTGAATATCAATGAAAGATTACAAACTATGGAAATCAGAGGGCAGAGAGAATGCCATGGATAACTTCTAAGTAAGGAAAAATTTGAGCTCTAAAGCTCTTAAAACTGATATATATACTCCCCAGCACATAGGCTTGGAGTCCAAAAAATGATTAGGGTTACATTATAATATGTTTTCTTTGAACGATAGAAACCCTAACTATCCCATCCATCAGAAGAAATTCTGGAATTATCTATTAAAGATCAAATCTATCTTTGAAAAGTAGCTTGCTATAAATAAAATCTCTGAAAAAGGTCGGTGGATCTGATATGAAAGAAGACCAGTCGAAATACATAGAATGAGGTCTTAATTAGGAAACCCAGCTTGAGTCAATTTGGCCATACTATTTGCAGAGAATATTGCCAGAAATCATATTGCTCCTTCAGAAAAGCTGACTCAACCCTTACTCCTCCTGAAAAGTCGCCCCTTATCCATCTAATCCTCTACTAGTCAACCCTGTCATAACTGTTTAAATCTTATCTGCGAAGATATTTGAATTTTTAAATATTTGCATGACAACGGTCACAGCTGGCGCAGATATCTACATCGACGACTGAGATCAAAATCTGATTTTATTTTAAAACGTAGCCACAGATAAATTACTCTACCCGGGCTCCGCATTATAATCTCAGGTTACCTTTTCCTCCTTGTCACTGAATCTCCCAACTGTTCTCTTTAACCTGAGTTGCATCACAAGACTCGGAAAAAATGCAGTCTCGCAATCTCCTTACCTTTTCATTAACTCTGCATCCTTTTGGAGACCTAGCAATAAAGGCAATCTCGTAGTCGCCAAATAAAATGGAATATCCCATCATGGTTATGAAACTTGGAGACTGAAGGAGTATAAAACACAGGCCTATCAAGGCACGTGTCCCCCTATTATTTATTTACCATTGCCTTGTCACCTCTGTCACTTACATCAGCACTGACCTTAACTCAACCCGTTCCTAACCATGGAGAATATGGAGAGTCAACGACTGAGTAATCTCGAAGTCTTATAAAGGATTTCTACCTCTAAATTTTATCATGAGACCGCCCGACGGAAAAGGACTTAACCCTACCTTGATTTTACTCAAGTTACACCCGTGGGTTGAGAAAACACTTAGTCGCAAGATCTCATGACACTTTATTAACCTTGGGTTACACTGGGAGACTACGCGAGTAAGGGAAATCTCGGGGTCGCCAGATAAAATAGAATATGCTTTTTCATTACGCGACTTAGAGACTAAAGGTAATGCTAAATGCGCACATGGAATTTTCAAGGAACTTAAGTGACCCAAAAAGGTAATGAGAAATGGTCGGGTTAGGGTTTTACCATGAAACACTTAGGATTTTCATACTTAGGTTATTTTGCATAGACAAGGCAAAAATAGGGAACTGAGAAGATATGCAAAGGACACGACCAAGACCAGAAAAATCAAGGTCTTTTCCACAGGCTAGGCTCAACCCTCGTGGGAGCCTCATTTTACTCCACCTGCAGCCAATTTTACCAGATGAGGAAAATTTGGGTAACAGTTATCTCATTGATTATGCTATGAATGTGAATTTTAATTACCATTGCACTTGAGTTGGTCTGATGACGGAGAAATTGCACTCTTAAAAGAGAGGCCAAAACTTTAAATCTTATAGGGGTATGTCATGTATACCTTGTTTTTAGAACAATTAGGTGGCTCCTATATGTTTCGAGTATCCCCATATACTATGCCAATCTGTAGACCCAAAAAATATATGGTATGGCCTTGTGAATAACTAACAAATCTATTTCCATTCCAAACCTATATTTTCTCTGAATGCATGAGAACAAAGGAAATTTTATAAACCTTAACCCCAATAACTTAGGAAAAAGTTAACCCCAAAAATTGAAGTTTGTAGTTTGCATATAGCTTATTAAAATGAGATAAATTTACATCAATTTACTAAATTTTTCTGCTAATAAAACTTGGCAAGCATTTTCCAACCTTCAAATATAGCAGTTATGCATCCAACAAATATTATCTTAGAAATGTAACGAATATGAACACTCGTCATCACTACAATTCTTATGAGCTTTATTATTCTTTACAACAACCTAACAACCAAGGCATGTGCTAAGTTGAATGTTTTTTTAAGAATTCTATTAGGTAGACAAATTGTAGCTCATAGGACTCGGTGATCTAAGAAAAGAAAAGGTTCAAAAAGAAGAAATTTTAAAATAATAGAAGACTTACTCACAACAAGCACAAAATCATTTGTTGAAACCATAGTAGCAAAAAGTCGTTTGGGAAAAAAACTCAGCAAACTAAAAGTATAAATTCTTTTGAAATGTTTGGAATTTTAATGAGATAAAATGAGAAAGTTTTGGATTTGAAAAAGAGACAAAAACTACTTATTTTTTAAATTTAAAGGTATTTTTCATAGCATAGAGATATAGAGAGCAATAAATAGAAAGTTTAGCACATGAATTGTCCAAATAAAAAGTCATCTTAAAGTAGCAGAAGACGATGTAGCATGTAAGTTTTGCTACTAAATGATTCTTTGGTAAGTTTTGTATGAAGTTTATAAAGGTATTGCTAAGTAACAATAAAACAGTTCAGTGCATAATATGCAAATAAACCTCTATTCTCGTTGTATGATATGAGTGCATGGTAAAACTTTACTACAAACACCTATTCTATATTATTATTATTATGAAAAGAATGTTAAATAATAGAGAGTGCAATATCATAACAAACTTTGAAAACTTTGGAAGTCCTCAAAACAACTACAATAAACATGTTTGCATCCAAGAAAGATAAAAGAAAAAAAAAGTAGGGAACTTCAAAGAATATATCATCCAAGTAAAAATGTAACCAACTGATAAAAGAGAAACTATTTTTCATAACAAGTAGAATCAAATGGGCATGAATTATACATTTACAAAGATTCTATGTACAAAACCGATTCAAACTCAAAAGCTTTGTTATTAAACCAATCCTTCAAATTTACTCTAAGTATTAACTCATAAAAAAAAAAGTAGAAGATGGCAAAAAAATAGATGTAGGATAAATATGCATAATATCCTAATAAGCATACAAAATCACAAATAAACATCAAGTTATGTTTTAATACAGCCAAGGGTTTTTGTACTACAACATGAAAGAACGATAAAATGTTATGAAAGCAAAGATGACCTGCACAACATTACCTCTTCATTTCTATTAATGAGAATGTAAAAAATTTAAATGATAGCATTGTCATATTAATCAATGAAAGTGGTGCAGAGGTGAGAGTGGTGGGTGAAGATAAGTAAGATAAACTTATAATCTGATAGATTTAAGCACTATCCCCAAGCTTTCAAGTCCTTCAAATGACCTTAAACTAACCAAGTATCCTCCCAATGATAAATGGTGATGGATATGGTATCTTTAGATTGTATTAGGGTGTATTCAAGTGGTTTTAAGATTCCAAGTACAACCCAACACTCCTAACCCTTGAAACTTCTCCAAACTGCCACTAGGCCTAATAGCCTGTCTTGTAGCCCTGCAGCAAGAGTAAATGGCACTTAACTTTGCAATTTCCCAAAGGTCTAACCAAATAAATTATATTTTCTGATACCCTTTTTTCTTTACTATAACATACTAAAAGGATTATATGGACTCCTTTGGACCATATATGGTTGTCTACACACTGTGGCTCCAAAAATGCATAAAAAGAATCCAATTAACAAAGCAACCATATGCTCCTTGTACTCACAAGACTCCAAAATCTCAAAAGTCTTCAATAATGGTTCAAAATGAACAAATCTCTAAGAAATTAGACACAAACCTCCAGCAACAACAAAACCCCAAATTTCTCACTTTAAACCCTTAAATCTAGGGCTTCTTAAATCTATACCCTTCAATCACTTCCAAGCTCAATTGGTGATGGATTAACCTTGTATCCAACATATTAATACACTCCAAAACATAAAATGAACATGTCCTTCAGCCAGATCTTCTACTGCTCTAGCATACCAAGCACGTTGCTTGTGTTCCTAGCCCCAAATTCACTATGATCACTGACTCCTCATGTTATCTGCTTATAAAATCATTAGATTCATATTGTAAATGTTATATATGGTAATTACATGAATGTTAGGCCTTTACTTTCATGGAATGATGCCCATCTTTACTAAACTCTAATCAAAACAGTGAATTAACAACCTTTAAATAATGACAGTGTTGTAACAGAGAATGGAAATGAATTAAAAACAAATCAAATTTCATATGAATGCCTCCAAAATGACAAGGAGAGACTCCTAATTCATCAATAAATCAAATTAAAATGATCACCAATCAACAAGTTATTCAAAACATAACAAAGTCTTTGCAAATTTTTGAAAAATTCCTTGATTCTCTGTAACAATCTGTACTATCCTACTCAACCCCGTACAATGGCTTCATTTGTCTTCATATAAACTTCCCCCTACCTGAATCAACTAAATTTGGTCATTTTAAGGCTATTTTAAGCCTAAAACATTCTAAATACTAATTCCCTCCAAAATACATTCATAGTCGTTTATATTTAAATATTTGAATTTTGAACTATTAAAAGGCTTTATTGAATATATCTAATCCCTTGGTAATGACTCCTAAAGACTTAAACTGATTCAATCACCTATTCTAAACTCTTAGGACTTAATATTTCTTCTTGGACACTTTTGTTCCCCCATACAACCAAGATTTGGTCCTTTTAGGACTTTTAACAACTTTTAGTAATTGTCCCTATTACATAGAGTCAAAAGCCATTATAGGCTTTAGTATTTCCCAATTGATTTGTTTTGGCCTCTTATTATCTTCTTGAATCCTTTGATCCTCCTTGAGTACCTTTTATATCCTCTTGGTCTTCATGGCTTGATTGATTACCCTTGGTGCCCCTGCATCATACTCCCCATCTTGATTGAAACTCTTGTCCCAAGAGTTGCTCATGCATGTCCTCCTTGCAATCCTGCAATCAATATGATGCTTAGGGATCCAGAAGTCCCCCAAAGTAACCTTCCTTCTCACATTACCCCTACCTTCATTCATACACAAAATATTAGAAGAAAAATTTGTAGTTGCTGACTGGCCTTGGGAAGGACAGTGAGTAGGCTTCAAGATCCCATCTTTGATCCATTCCTTGGATAAGTTCTCTGCATAACCAATGCTGCTCCATCTCTGTGTGATTGGTCTACCATAGGAAATTTTACTACCCCAAATTTCACAAAATCTAGATCCCAAAGCTCTCCCCTTCAGGATTGTCATGATTGTCTCTTGACTACACTGTCTTTCCACTGTACCATCCAGTATCATACTGCATCTACATACTAATTTCCTATCCAAAACACATTAGTATTGTCTCATCTTGGTTCTTCAACAAGGGTTGTAACTCATATCTCCTTCCTTCTTGATGGACTAAGTATTTTTTTGTAAAACCATCATGGATAACTCTCCTAGACCATTGCCAAGATCTTCCCAAAATCAAATGCCCACAACTCATATTGAGAACATCACACCATACCTTGTCCCTATACTTTCCAATTGAAAATTCAATCATGACTTGATCACTAACAATTATATTCTTATTGACATTCACCCAAGTTGCATAATATGGCTTAGGGTGTGGAAAAGTTTGCAAATTCAACTTCCTAACAACTTCATGAGAAACTACATTATGACTTTCTCCTGAGTCTATAATGAGTTTACATACCTTTCCTTGGATCAAACAATTTGATCTAAAGATGCTTGGATTTTATGGTGTTTTATTTCTTATCCCCGTGAATAAGTATTCTCCTTCTTCTGGTGGTGCCAAGATAGGTTCACGTTGCTCTTCTGTGTTTGCCTCTTCTTCTACCAAGTTTACCCTCCTGTCTCTACCCTTGTCTTCATTTTATCTAGGGCATCTAAAGGACTGATGACCTAATTCATTGCAGTTGAAACATCTACCTATGAACACCCCCATTTCCTCTTCCTCCTCTATATCATCCTCTTGTCTATGATGTTAATGACTTATCCTTGTCTCTATCACTGCTATTCTGAAAACCAGTAGTACCTCTACCTCCTCTTCCTCTCATAGAAGATCCTCCTCTGGTGCTACTTTTCTTCTCATGCCTTCTTATCTTCTCTTCAGCCTTCATGGCTAATTGATAGAATTCATCAACTTTCCTTGGGGTAGTAAGACTAAGTTCATCCTAAATGTTGAACCTTATCCCCCCCCCCCATGTACCTTGCAATCTTTTCTTCCACTTCTTCCTCAAGACCCATTCTGATATCCAACTTATGGAACTCCTCAGTATACTTTTGCACATCCATATCCTTTTGTCTAAAATCCCTCATCTTCTTGTATAACTGTACTCTATAATCATTTGGCAAAAATTTTGTCTTCGTCTTATCCATCATGCTATACCAAGATGTGATTTTGGGTTTCCCATTCTTCCACCTTTCTACCTGAACACAATCCCACCACAATAACGCATGTCCCTTAAACCTGGACTTTGCAATATTCACTTTATCCTTCTCCTCTATTCCTTCACACTCAAAGCAATTTTCAATTGCACTGAACCAATCTATTAGTTCTTCATCATCCATCTTTCCTCCATACATAGCTAAATCTGTTCTTACCCTTGAATCTCCACTCTGTATGGCCTTCACCAACTTACCCATCCTCTCATCATTAGGATCTAATTGTTCTTCCTCTTGGGGTGCTTCATCTGCTGCCTCTTCTTCAACACTGATTCCCTCATCTTTTCTAGATTCCTTTATCCCTTTTCTCTAATGCCAAGATTCTCTCCATCATGGTCTTCATCATCTTGTCCTTTTCATTGTTCGCTTTCTCTTTTTGTTCCAATGTAGCCTTCAACTTCTTGTTATCTGCCAATTTATCTTTGATTATCCTTTCCAAATCCATGTTTTTCATCCTTTCTATTAACTCTTCTTCTCCTTCAGACATGGTTTCTAATCTCCTTGACAAGTTGGATCAACTCAAGTGCTTCTCCTCAAAGGATACTTCAACTGTAAGGGCTAATTAAGGATCCAATCAACAAGGTTCTCAAGACCACTGCCAAAACCTTTCCAAAAGACCCTACCTAAGATAAAATATGACTTGGTGCATAGATGAGAGTGGTGGGTGAGGATAAGTAAGATAAACTTATAAATCTGAGAGATTTAAGCACTATCCCCAAGCCTTCAAGTCCTTCAAATGACCTTAAACTGACCAAGACTCCTCCCAATGATAAATGGTGATGGATATGGTATCTTTAGATTGTATTAGGGTGGATTCAAGTGGTTCTAAGGTTCCAAGTACAACCCAACACTCCCAACCCTTGAAACTTCTCCAAACTGCCACTAGGCCTAATAGCCTGTCTTGTAGCCCTGCAGCGAAAGTAAATGGAACTTAACTTTGCAATTTCCCAAAGGTCTAACCAAATAAATTGTATTTTCTGATACCCTTTTTTCCTTACTATAACATACTAAAAGGATACTATGGACTCCTTTGGACCATATATGATTGTCTACACACTGTGGCTCCAAAAATGCATAAAAAGACTCCAATTAACAAAGAAACCATAGGATCCTTGAACTCCCAAGACTCCAAACTCTCATAAATCTTCAATAATGGTTCAAAATGAACAAATTTCTAATAAATTAGACATAGACCTCCATCAACAACAAAAACCCCCCAAATTTCTCACTTTAAACCCTTAAATCTAGGGCTTCTTAAATATATACCCTCCAATCACTTCCATGCTCAATTGGTGATGGATTCACCTTGTATCCAACATATTAAGACACTCCAAAACATAAAATGAACATGTCCTTTAGCCAGATCTTCTACTGCTCTAGCATACCAAGCACTTTGCTTGTGTTCCTAGCCCCAAATTCACTTTGATCACTCACTCCTCCTGTTATCTGCTTATAAAATCATTAGATTCATATTGTACATGTTAGATATGGTCATTCCATGAATGTTAGGCCTTTACTTTCATGGAATGATGCCCATCTTTACTAAACTCTAATCAAAACAGTGAATTAACAGAGAATGGAAATGAGTTCAAAACAAATCAAAGTTCATATGAATGCCTCCAAAATGATAAGGAGAGACTCCTAATTCATCAATAAATCAAATTCCAATGATCACCAATCAACAAGTTATTCAAAACATAACAAAGTCTTCGCAATTTTTTGAAAAATTCCTTGATTCTTTGTAACCGTCTGTACTGTCCTACTCAACCCCGTACAATGGCTTCATTTGTCTTCATATAAACTTCCCCCTACTTGAATCAACTAAATTTGGTCATTTGAAGGCCTAGTTTAAGCCTAAAACATTCTAAATACTAATTCCCTCCAAAATACATATATAGCCGTTTATATTTAAATATTTGAATTTTGAACTATTAAAAGGCTTTATTGAATATATCAAATCCCTTGGTAATGACTCCTAAAGACTTAAACTGATTCAATGATCTATTCTAAACTATTAGGACTTAATATTGCTTCTTGGACACTTTTGGTCCCCCATACAACCAAGATTTGGTCCTTTTAGGACTTTTAACAGCTTTTAGTAATTGTCTCTATTACATAGAGTCAAAAGCCATTATAGGCTTTAGTATTTCCCAATTGATTTGCTTTGGCCTATGATTTTCTTCTTGAATCCTTTGATCCTCCTTGAGTACCTTGTATATCCTCTTGGTCTTCACAGCTTGATTGATTACCCTTGGTGCCCCTACACCACAAAGTAATCATATGATTGAGAGCCTAAATTAGTATTAAATTAAGCCATGTAGCCAACAATATGAATCATTTTTTCTAGAAAGAAAATTTTAAAAAAAAGGTAAACCATCAAATGTTTTTTGGACCAAATAACCAACCAACTTTCACAATAACAATTTAGTTGTGCGTAAAATCAAGATAAGAAGTAGACATAAAATTAAACCATGATAAAGTAAACATATAAAATATAAGTAGACACAACCAGCTAAAATATAACCTCGTAATATAGACCATTTGTATGTCATAACATTAAAATACTCTCCAATGTGAGTTCGTCTCCCCAATCTTTCCATTCATTTTTGGGAGAAGTCTTGTTTTGAGGTCACTGGCAATTTTATTGGTCATTTCTTAAAGGTGGATGAGATTGTAGCAGCTATGAATCTCTTTATCTTTGCATGTATTTTGTTTGACATTAATATCTCCACACCTATCCCTAGAGATATGGTTCTCATGGTGGAGGATAGGCCTTGGACTCAAGCGGTCTATTATGAGGGCATCTCATTTCATTGTCATTGGTGCTTCTCTACTAGTCACTTGGCTACTGATTATTCTCTCATGCGGCGTAAAGGCTCTACCACTTGGTGGAAAGATGTTAATGATGAAAATTTGACTGTCCTGACTTCTTATTCTTCCTTTGATGAAGAATCGCAAGCTAACGATGAGGATGAAACTTTTGTAGCAAATTTTGGTGATGCTCCTACTGCAAACCAGGCTCTATCAATCCATGTGAATACTACTCCTCTTGCTCCTACTATGCGGCCACCTCTGACCGTGTCCACCATTCTTCGTCTGTTGCTCCTGCTTTGCTCCAATCCCCAGCTGAAAATGTACAACTTTCTCAGCACTTTGCCCCTTATGTTGACTTTCAAATAGAGTTTCACTAGCTACTCTCCCTTGTGTTGGGAAGCCTAATGATAGCATCACTTGGATAGTTGTCCGACGGCATAAGAAAAACATTTGTAACCTCACATTCTTCTCCCCATGTTGTGGGTGAGTCGAGTCTTCCCACTCTTGAGGTGGGCTACTATCCTTTCTACTAGCGTGTTGTTTATTTTTTGTAATTTCCAGCATCTTTTCTATTAGTGTGTTGTTGATCTTTTTTTGTGCCTTTGGGTTGTGGTTATGTAAGGGTTAGCACCCTTGTTATGTTGCTAAATCTAATCAAAAATATTAAAATACTTTCTTTGGATGGAAGCCTCACCAAAATAAAATAGATTTAATATTTTTTTATCTTTTTAATTAAAATTGAAATGTGTAGGGGTTCACCACTAAGTATGTTGGTTAGGTGGTGGTGGTGTTGTTGTCCCCACCAAAGTTCAAACCTCCACTAGGCCATTGTGTTCGTGGGCTTGTACCTTCGTTGATCCAATGTGTTTGCGGGTTTGGGCCTCAACTTTGTTAAATGGGGATGAGGTCCTCCATTTGTGGCCTCACTAGTTTATAGCTTCGAGTCAAAAGTGTTTCACATGGGCCCGGAGGGTGTGTCGTGCCAGCACCACCGGTCACATTAAAAAGTTTACCAAGCACTATAAAATTTCAAGAAAAAAAAAATTGAAATGTGTAGATTGAAAATTCTATATAACATTCGACATAGATAAAAAGTGGACACAAAATTAAATAATGTGAGAAAACATATTGACTATGTTAATAATAGCGCTTGTACCTAAAGGAATACGTTGATAGGAAATTATAGATAAAATGTAAATCTACTTTAATATTACACAATTTATTGTATAATAAATATAAATCTATACATATTTTAAAAACATAAATTTTATAATAATTAAAAATTTGATTCTTCTATCATAATTCTATTTAATGCAATATAAGTTAATAACAAAATTCTTTGAATGTCATCAACCTTTGAACAATGAAGACTATATTTAATGTAATAAATCTCCAAGCTTTAAAGCAACTTATTGTTGCAGTTGGAAATTCATATCCAAACCAAAACACCAATGCACGGTGTAAAATGTATATTTAAGCATATTAGAGATACCAAATTTTTATGGTCAAGAAATTAATTCAATTTTCTATAACATTCTATAGATCAAAGAAAATTTAATGTTTTTACAAAGTAAATCAAATTCAAGAGCTTCTAAGAGAAGAAATAGATGATTTTACTTATTTACTCTTGTTCCGGATTTTAAAAAAAAATTCAACCTTGATAAATACAGAGCCATTCAGAACAAGAAGTATGAAATCATTTATCCACACAGTGTGGCAAACTGGTGAAAATTTGAGCCACTCAGAAGAAAATGAGTATATAATCAATTTACCCTCATATGTATAGAGCAGCCAAGAATTTTACTTAAGCTCGCAAAGACCATTTAAAATTTTAATTAGAAGAACAAGTATAAACAATGTATACAGCAATAGGGGTTCTCCACTACTTTACTATTCTTTCACAACGTATGAACAATTAAATTCCTCTCATTCTCATCAATAGAAGATTTAAGCATTTTTCAGTATGCCAAAACAAATAAGTTATCTACATCAATTTGTAGCTATTGATGATGTTGGAGTTCCCCAAAGCTCCAAAAGAATCCTCTAGAAGCTAGAAGAATTAGGCATAGTTTGTACATGTGTATATTCAACTCTACAAGTTTGGTTTTAACCTCACATATAATGCAATTGTCCTTTATATGTCACTTTTCCAAATTCAATCAAATGTTCAAGTTTTTTTTTTTATGCATAAGAGGTCGAAGCCGAGAGTATTATATTAATAATATAGCAAATACATACATGATTGAAATAAAACTTCCAAAAACAACCTTCTCTAATCAAAATTCAAAATGGAGCTCATAGTTGCTCCAAACCATTATTTTAGAAGAGTTTACATCTCCTAAAACCAAAAGCAAATATCAGCAATAATATCTGAGCGCAACAATTACAAAGAGGCTCAGAATACACTTATCTCTGTGGACTAGTCTGAGGATGAAGACGAGTTGTCTTTGTTCCTCTCTGCAGAGTCTACACTCTTTGTGCCATAATTATCCTCTGAGTTCTGCAAGTTAGCAGAATCTTGATCCTCATCTTCCTCTTCTTCATCAGACGCTTCATCCTCAGCATCATCTTTTGCTGCATCTTTATCTTCCTCCTCCTCCTCCGCTTCTTCCTCCTCTTCCTCTTCTTCTTCATTGTCTTCCTCGTTATCAGAGGAGTCCTTACTTCCCAGGCCATCCAACTTCTCATCATACTTATATTGGTAAACCCAATCAATATTTCATCCAGATCATCCCCAAAAGGAGCATCCCTATCATCCTCAAGACCCAAAAATTTTGATAGAAATGAAATGTCATTTTTCATCATGAATCTTCTGATGTGATGGTCCTCCCATTCTCAATCCCAAACAATGAAGAGTCTCCTAGGAGACCCTCCATAGATGTTCCTCCTTGGGTTAGTCCCTAGACCTAGGAACGGTTCACCTGTTGTCATGATTGTAGCTAAATCCTATGGTAAAGGGGTGGTGAGGTATGCATCTATGTTTGTGGTCGCACCATGAAGGCCAACAAGGTATTCTTCAGCAAAGAGACAGTGGCACAATTCTTCTGCCATAATTTTGCGGACTCTAGCAACCAAGATGTTTGTGAGGAAACTGGCGCATATGTCAATATACACTCTGAATCGATGATTAGTGCTGAGGAAATTAAAGCCTAGCACTTTCCTCGCGATGTGTAGCACCAATCTGTGGTGAAAGTTGCAGATTTCTTTGAGCCTAAAAGCATCGATGGGACTATCAAAGGCAATTTGTTCCAGATCTGATCCCAACTTAATCGGAGTATCCATGACTGATCAAACTATAATGGAGTAAACCTCAACTCAATCCAATCGATCCTGCAGCTACAAGGCAATGTCTAACCAAACATAGAAACCTGATACTTAAACCACCTCTCCATACTCTGCATGCAACCCAAAGTTGAGTCTCTTCGACAGAATAGCTTGCAGACTAAGCGTCATTTCTCTGACACACTCTAACATCTTTATTTCCATCAAGGAAGTCATTTCATCTTTTTCAGGCCCGAAATGGTAGTTATCCAGTATGTTTCCATTAATGTCTCTTACTAAATTTAGCTCAAAAGAATGAAGAATATTTTAGCTGCACTCTTAAAGAAGGGGAATATGAAAGGAGAATACTCTGTTCTCCCAAAAATGATGGGATATCACCTGGACGATTTGACTACTGCTAGTGAGCAGCATTATGTGTCAAAGGAGAAGTGGCAGTGCCATATCTGGAGGGGTAATCCCATCACAACTTCTTGTTGAAATAAGAGAGATCTAGTTGAATGTTCATCCCGCCAAAACAGAATTTTAAAATTGGCAAGACTGGTTGAAGTCTATGCAGCCAATTCAGAAGGGATGTGCTCCAATGCAGACTCCACTGGGGGGTACGAATGCACCTAAGAGAGACTCCGAACGTTGCCTATTTAGACAGCTCATCTGCCAAGGAATTGCCTTCGCAGTAAATGTGATTGACTGTTGTCAATACAAACTTTTCTAGCAAATTTAAAATAACCACCAGCGTTGCTTGAAGTCTCCAATTTGGAGCGGCTCTAGTTCTAACTGCATTCAATGTGATCGTGGAGTCACCTTCTATCTCTAATTTACCCAAACCCAATTCAATATCAATGGAGAGACCATAGAGGAGAGCTTTAAATTATGTCATATTATTGGTATTGATTTCCAATGGTTTTGCAATTTTTGTTATCACCACACCCTACATGAATGAATTATGCAACCAGCCCCTGATGGTCTTGGGTTTCCCTTAGAGGCCCCATCAAAATTCAACTTGAACCATCCCCGAGAAGGAGTGGACCAATGATAGTTAGCTCTAGCTCTTGCATTTACTTTAGTTCCTCTACCTAATATTGGAGGAGCCTTTAGTCCATACCAACATTTTAACATTTTGTCATCCCAGCTAATGTAACACTTGTGCTGACCACTTAGAGTTTGAATGCGAGAGTTCATTAATTCAACTATGGCGACCTCAATCTTATTGAGGAGAGAAGCTTTGTCCATTTTTTTGTCTTGGAAGATCCTTCTATTCCTTTCTTTCCATAACTCCCAAATCAGAATTAAGGACGATATAGTCCACAGGTTTTCACAGAGACATTCCTTATACAGAAGAGGTCATGACTTGAAGAGGGATAAGATGTCACAAGGTAGTGCAGTTAACCAACCTAATTTGACACAAAGACACTACCAGCATTCAGATGCAAAGGGGCATGATAAAAGTAGATGATTTATATCTTCCTCATTATTGTGACATAGGGAGCATATAGAGAGGCCATGATACCCAAGCTTCTTGAACCAATCAGCAGTAAGAATTCTTCCCTATATAGCCGCCCAAGAGAGTAAACCTGCCTTTGGTAGGCACACCTTATTCCAGCACAAACACCTTATTCTAGCACAAATGATTTGGCAACTGAGAATGGGGCTGGAGTTGTTCGCTTGAGATAATTCTATATCCATCCTTCACATTATAATCACCAGATTTGGATCCGTTCCAAATTAATTCATCCTTCCCCTGTTTTAGCAAGAAGAATATGTCCTTTAGTATTGAGTTGAGTTGCTCTATGTCTGCGGAGTCCAAATCTAGTTGTGCAAATTGTTTCCACTGCCATGATCCTTCTAGTGGGCTCACCGGGGAAGGGGAGATGTAATCCTTGACCAATACCCCCCACTTATCTGAACATATTTTGTTGATTCTGTCTAAATCCATAAGTTCGTTGATGCTCGGATACCCCCCCAGGAGTCCTCCCAAAAGAGAGCTCTACTCCCATCTGTGATATTCCAAGTGATTTGCTCTTCGATAATAGCCCTGGATTTTGAGATGAAGTTCCATATCCTAGATCCCCTAGGGAATTCTCTAACTCTTAAAACCTCATCCTCATTTAGATTGGAAAAGTATTTACCTCGAATTGTCTTGACCCATTTAAGGTTTTGTGAATTTTCCAATATGATTTCGCCTTGAGGGCCTAATTTTGAAAGAGTTGATTCTTAATACATGTCCCTCCTGCACTGACTGGTTTGCAAATTTTATCCCATGCTATAAGGGCAAATTTCCTTTTAGTATTCGTGCCTTGCCAAAAAAAATTCTGAAGTTTCTTCACAATATCCATGTAACTCCCCATTGGTAATGCAATACAAGACATGAGATATATGGGGATAGCTGCCAAAGTAGCTTTGATCATTACAATTATGCTTGCCCAGGAGAGCCATTTGGATTTCCATGACTCCATCCTTTTGTCCATTCTTTTGCCAATAGCTTTCCATGTTGTTGGTGTTCTCATAGCTTTGTCAATTGGGATTTCTAAATAGGAGCATGGGAGGGATCCTTCCTTGAATCCCAAAGTTTCTACAATATGAAGCTGAGTTTTTTTTTGGTATGGAAAAAGAATATCAAAGATTTTTATTAGTTCACATTTACCAGCATACTCCCATGGTAGATATGTATGCAAAACGCGGAAGCATAAATAGAGCCCTTGAATTTGCCTAACCTACAACTATAAGAATGTATTAAAAAGCTAAATGTTAGAATTTTCTCACTTCAATCTTTCAATATATGTAATTTGATAAAGATTCGATAGCTTTTATCAATATCTTTTAGCAAATAGTTGAATCATAAGAGTCATTATACTCTTTAGTAAAACCTTGTTCAAATTAACAACTTTGAAACGAGGATCGAGAAAAGAAATGTGCAACCAATTTGGAGTTCGGTGTATTAATAAATTAAATATTTTGAGAAGAAAAATTCTTAATATATTTTATATAAAATCAACTATATGTATTACTCTCATCTAGAATAAAATGTGTCATCCTAACAAACCTATCCACATCCACAAATATAAAACCATAATCTCTTTGTATTTTTAGATGTCTTAATACAAAATCCATATTGATGTTTTTAATGTGTGTTTCAGCACACCAATACAATTGAATTTGACACACTAAGATTGAAACATATTTTTGAAGAATTCTGGCAAAATCTATTCGCTTTATGTGTCCATAACACTGCATTTTTTTGAGGAATTTTGTTAAACAGTTCATGTACTCTCTGTGTTTCAATGGCTGCATTTCTTTAAGGAATTTTGTCAAACAATTAACATGCATTCTCTGCATGTCTACTGCAGTAACTACAACTTTGATGGATGCTTATACTTTGTCTTTGCTTCATGTTTAGCAATAGGCATTGGAGGACGCAAAATCTGGTTTTAGCCTGCCAATTGCATTTGCTTAAAACTTTCAAAGTTTTACCAAATCCAGCATACTCAACATGCACAGTGTAAAACCACAAAAGGATCACCGTGAATAATGAGAAAACACTCCATAATTTGTGACCCTTCAAACCTTCCATGGCAGTTTCTTGTTGGAGAAAGAGAATAATCGTCAGCCAATCAATGTATATATACATTTTCCATCCCCTATTGTAGAAATTACAGGGCGCTAATAGCCAGCTCAGATCACAAAAACGAGATGGACTACATTCCTTTAACAGCACAAAAATTTGCAAGGATAATATTCTCAAATGAAAAACAATATATTGTGGACTCTGAAGTAGGGGAATTTAAAATTATTTGCATTAGCCTCAGTTTTCCACGTAACAGAGAAATGTAATTGGCAGGTGTAAAGCCAAATTCCACAACTTTTATTATTAGGCCTCGTTTGTTTGGGGAATTGGAATTTGACTCAAAATCTGATTATCTCAAAATCAGGTTTTGAAATTCCGGTTTTACATTCCAGTTATAACTTGGACCGTTTGGTTGACCCGGAGGATGGATTAGTTAATCTATCTTCTACGTTTGGTTGCCAATTTTGAAATTGGAATTGGAACTGACAAATTCCAACTTCCACATGACTGAAATGCAAAATGAATTGTCACGTCTATGGGATATGTTTGCTTACATAAAGAGCTGTTCATTTTAAAATCGTTAAGAGTGTAAATTAGCTGGGGCGAGTGAGAAAGAAATGGCAGAAACGACGGTATCAATGTTTGTGGAGCCGGTGGTGAAAATCGTGCTGAACGAAGTGCTCGAGCAGGGGAGCAAGTTCAAAGACAAAGCAAGAAGTATTCTTCGTTTCAAGCGGGACATTGTGCGACTGTCGAACGAGCTGAAGGACTTGAGTGTCATTCTGGAGGATGCAATGCCTAATTATCAACGGCTCAAAGTGAGCCCTTATGCTCAGGACCCCAAGTACTGGAAATTCATGAAGGATTTGTATAAAGTTGCCCAAGATGCAGAAGATGTGATTCAGGACATTCAATATGTAAAGAAAGAGTGGTGTCGTCGACTCCTTCTCCCGATCCTAGTTAGTAGAAGACTTAAGATATCCAAGAGAGGATTACAAGTCTGAAGGGGGTACCATTCCGAAGAATTGAGAGTCTGAAAGAATGCAGAGGTTTAAATTTGTGTACGAGATCGAAACATATTGCAGTCTTACGTTCATCTCAACATCAAATCACTCCTAAGCAATTTCGGGGAGCGACCCTTCGGCTGGCAAGTATGCGAAGGGGTTCACACACAATTCACGCAAAACCCATAGACCCGATTAAATTATAAAATGGGGGTCAAAAAATATAAAACCAGCTTTTGAAATCATATTCCACCTATTTGAGTGGAAGATGGAAACCCTGATTTTAGCCCGAAATTGGAAGATGAAAACTATATTCGGGTTTTTGTTTTAACGCACCAAATGGCGGATTTGAACCCAAAACTTGGTTTTGGGCATCAAATTCCAATTCCACCCCTCAAACAAACGGTTAGCATCCTCCCCGCCTATGCCAATATGGGAATTCTAGAACAGGGTATGGATATCCATAAAAGCATAAATGATAGAGGAATTCTGTCAGAGGTTGCAGTTGACATTGGCCTGCTAGACACGCATGCAAAATGTGGGAGCACAGGCAAAAAATCTGAACTGTTTGATAAAATTCCCCAAAGAAATATGGTCACAGGGCAGGACGGCAAGTGCATGATAAGCGCAAGAGTAACCCTATTATACTTAAACTCTGGCAGCTCCAGTGGGACTTTGGGCATCTCCACCATTTTAATTATCCTTTCTTTTGCACCAAAGCATAGTTGTAGACGACTGTTGAGGAGCATTTTTTTGGCAACAAGGATTTTCTTGTTCCTCTGTTCACCCCATGTTGAGAGGGTTTTATGCGACATGAATTTTAGTAAATACACCGCCATCCCTAAAATCTTCAACTTTGCGTGGAGCAAAATCAAACCTTTTTCCATAAGGAGGGTATTTGTTTAGTTTTTGTGTTTACAAAAGGCTTGGACTCTTCCGCCCGACTTTTAAACCGACCATGGTGGTGGTGCCCATAAGAAGCCTATCGGCTAATAAATCCTAACATCTAAATATAGACAAAATTTAACTCCGATAAAGTAAACACATTATGAAGTATAGCAAGTTAAGATATGACCTTAGAATACTAGTTATGCCTTCTATTATGTCCCAACAAGCGGCCGTTTACTTCTTGTGTTCTAAAAATTGTACAACTGCATTAGTCATAAAATATTTCACCATTTCACAAGTTTTGAGGGTTTCACAAGTTGACAGGAGATTTAATTAAGGTTTCAAATATAATTTAAATACAAAATATTTTATTAAAAATTGCAGTCAAATTTTTTTTTTAAACTCGGTAATTGGGATTATTTATTTTTTAATTTTTATTTTATTTTATTGAGATTTTTGCTTCCCTAGATGAAACAACTGAACTGAAGTTATATACTGCAGGAGCAACAAATTTGTGAGTACAGTAGTCAAATTCAGAATACCTCCTATTATTGTGGCAATTTCATAGAACAAATATCACCATCAATTGCACTTCCAAATAGTATTCTTGTAAAATATGTCACTACTTACAAGTCAAAGATGTTATTTAATGTCTCGACCACACCATTTTAAATATAGTTATTACTAGAAAAATGAACAAATTATACACTGAGCGCAGCATATACAGTGGCTGCATCTCAAAGATTCTCATGAAATTGCCATCTATCACGACAGCCAATTTCACAGCCTTCTCGGCAAATGATTGTATTCGCGTGTCCTGTAATTTCACCCAGTTTTCTTGAACCATGCACAGTGAACAAAGAATCAGGTCCCAGACCTAGCCAGCGTAAGTGTGGGAAGTAAGGCTTGCTCAACCAGTGTAATGAAACAGTAGATAAACCTATGCAATTATAAAGATCAAGTCGCTTAAGAGCTTTTCTATCCAGCCCGTCATGTATTGTGTTAGCTAAAGCTGCTATAGATATGTCTGTTACAGAGTAACAATTACGAATGCAGAGGTCAACTATCTCAAGTCCAAATTCTGTCAATGTCTTTATTGCCTTGTCTGATATGCCAGGAATGTAGCCCAAATCGAGTGCTTTTAGTGTTTTCTTGATGGAACCTCCCAGCAAAAATGCTATTCCTTTATCAGTTACTCTTTTGCATCCCCGTAAGGATAAGGACGCCAAAGGCAGCTCTCCTTCCCCCAAATAATTTAATCCTGTATCAGTAATATCTGCTCCACTAAGATACAATGTATTAAGTTTTTGAAGGCTAGAAATAGCCCTCATGCCATGGTCAGCTACACTCTTGCAACCATTGAGATCAAGAAGCTCTAAGTTTTCACAGAGAGCAAGATGATTCACTGATTCACTTGTTATGAGTTTGCATAATATCAGTCTGACAGACACAAGCGAGAGTGAAGTATCCAGAAGACCAAGGAAAGCCAAGTCCGACAAATGAAAAGTGTTGTAGAGTTCAAATGTCTTCAAAGTTTTACAGGTATGTATGAGTGCACTAAAACCAGCATCTGTCACTCTTATGAACCCTCCAAGCTTGATTGACTCCATATTTCTGCAAGCCTCGGCCATAAGAAAAATGCCCATGTCATTTACTCGCCTAAAGAATGTAGAATTTACCCTGCTGCGGACAAGGGACAGGTGAGATAAATGATTGCAAGAACCCAAAGACTGTAGACCACGATTAGTAAGATCATGTCGTAGAAGTTGCTCCTCCAAAGGTTCATCACGGAGATCTAACTTGATTAGGAGAGACAGATTTTGTGTTATTGATGTCAATAATTCATCTGTGATGTGATCTACAACAAGTGATAAGGACTGTATAGTTTGGCAGGAAACTCCAACTGAGCAGGTAACACCACTTGGTGCAGAAGTTTCAGCTATCCTCTGAACACCGCACTTGTGTGCTAATTGTTTTGCACATTTTTCTGTTACGTGACAGAGATGCAAAACCTTTACTGTTGTGGGGATGAAAACTGCAGTAGCTTCAAAAATGTGAGGATCGAATTCCGGTCCTTCAAACGTAATACTCAAGGACTACAAAACAAAATGCAAAGACATAAGATTATATATAAGATATGAAAAAAACACAACACTTTTATTTGGTTTCTAAATCCTAGAACCCTGTGCTAGAAGAGAAGCAAGGGATCACATTTTGTAGAGTTTACCTCCAGATAAGGGCAACCTTCAAACATTTTCCTGAGACTGAATTCATAGCCTTCATATGTTTCGAATTCCCCCTGGTATATCAACTCTAGTGATAAGGATCTGTATTGAAAAATAGTTAAATTGAATTAACTAATATATGCAAATTTGCAAATATACATTTCTACCCTTAATGTCATGCATGACACGAGCAACACTCCACAGAAGGCACAAGGGTCAAGTCTTGCAAAGTTGCTAGATAAACATGCAAAAAAATGGCAATGAAAATGTCTGCAAACACGTGTATGTATGGAGTTCAATAAATTATAGAATATAACTTACGTATCATCAGGCCAAATAAACACAACCTCAAAGACAATAGAGAGTAAAAAAAAATATTAACAATGTTAATCTCAAAGATAAGTAATTGCCATATATAGATAAATATTATCGGGGAACTGAAACTAAAAATATTAATTTTCATTTTTCCAATCATTCAATAGAATCCAGATTTTCTATTTTATAATGCTTAAAAATACTCATTCGGTAGAGAAGACTAACATACAAGTAGAAATTTGCAACCATGTAGAATTGCTTAAATAGTTCTAGCAGCATTTAAGATATCTGAAACAGAGATATGCACCTACAATCGATGGGCACTGTGTTACAACAATGAAGGCCTCTGACATGTATTAATACACAAGAATTCCCATGGGCAGTTTGTAATCTTCACCTCGAGAAAGTTAAATACAAGTCTTCCATCCAAAATGTGTATTTATATGGCTACAACAAAGAATGGATGTAATAACAAGACAAAAGTTTCAGATAGCGCAAAACGGATACAACATTACAATAACATCTTTTTCCTTGCACGCATTTTTTCAACACAGTACATATGAAAAAAATATCTTTCAAGGAATTTTTTTCTTCAACAGTAAGTTACTAACTTACAAGATGACAATCAATAGACATTCTCATAGATAATAGAAGACAAAGCTTTCTAGAAGTTAAAACAGAGCTTCCGATTTAATGTTGACATTCTTGCCTCCAGTAATAGTCTTTAGTTGAGCTGTAGCTGTTCTTAGAAAATGGAAGAGCGTGAAACTTAAAGACTAAAACACCGAGGAAAATACAAATGATATGCAAATGTTATTATTTTAACTTCAGGATTTCCAGATTGATGAGGTGACTTTACATTACAATACTGGCTTTATAAAGCCATCATTCTCCGATATAAAACTGATTAATTCACCTGCAGGAATAACTCCAAACAAACTAACTATTATTTTATTTACTAGTTTACATTTATTTATTGTCTAACTTGATCTAAGACGTAATACATCCAACATTCACCCCTTATTACATCAATCCGAATAAAGGACAAAATACTGCAAGGATTGAACTCAGCAACCCTTCTGCAAACTTTGATAAAGCGCTTCCACCTAATGCTTGCTCACCTAGGAAACACCAAATTGAATCCCTTAGCAGATTTCCTGACTATCAAACCTATAAAATACTTGTGAATTGAGACATACTCAATTATTCAGAAGTACACCACTCTTGTGAATCGAGACAAACTCCATTATCCACAAGAAAAACACCAACCAACTGTGAATCGAGATTTACTCAACTATCCATTGTAACACTCCTTTTGTGGATCAATACTAACTCAATCATGCAAACATGACCTGCAAAACTAGGGATAGAGACATACTCAATTATCCATAGGCGTCACTCACCAAGTTTGCAGATCAAGGCATACTCAATTATCCACAAACCAAAAACTAATCCCATACCCCCTTGCTCCATGAAGGGACTCAAGATAAAACTGGTGCTTCTTGTATCATCTCTAAGCGAAACGCTAGCTCGAAATGATAAAAATCCTTCATTCTCTAATGCCTCTAACCTTTAATTGGACCTATTGAAAAGGGTACTTCTCCTCATGGTCATTATGAGGAGAGTCTTAACCATGTATTGCAAAATCATATCTTTCTCCCTTGTTTTTATAGCAATCAAAGGATTATTTATTTTAATTTGTCATCGTTAAGATCCTTGACACATTGATTGCAATAGAAGCATTTGAATTTTTTCCTATTGAATTTCTGGACTTCTTAACAAATAAAGCAATTATTCAGCAATTGAGAGAGTTTTAGTGCCTAGTTGCTTTTCATCAATCAAGGAAGAAATCAAAGTTTCTAAACTTGGATTGATTTTGTTCAAAGTAAATACTACTAAATACAATAGTATCAAAGCTTGGAGGTATGCTATTTAATAAAATAGCTTTTGCATCATCGTCATCAATTGTAGAACTCATTCCAGCAAGTTGATTGAGAAGAGAACAAAATGTACTAAATGTTGAACAATACTTCCACCCTCTTGCATCTTTAAGTCAAAATGCTTTTGTTCGATTGACATTTTGGCACTCAATGCTTGTGAGCCAAATAAATTAATTAAGATTATCCCACATTTGCCTCAAAGTTTTTGAAAGATGAATATGGTACAAATATGCATCAAAGAAACCGAAGACCAATCAATGTTTGTGGTTTTACAATATTTTGTTATCCACTAGGAATATGGTGCCAAGCACCATAGTCCACCCAAAAGGGGTGGAACAGTGATACAAGAGTTATGCAAGGGTTCAAGGCACATGATTTGATGACAACAATTTGATGATATCTAGTTGTAGCTTAGCTTGCCATGTATGGAAGTCGTGTCCTTCAAATTTAGCAAGAGCATATGATTTCTCCATTAATTAAAATAGTTCCATCACTCCAATAGAAAATTGTTTAGTTTTGAAACGATGACTAACAAATAGCAATGCCTCTTAACAATGTCAGTGTAGCAATTTTATCAAAGAATTTGTATGGTGTTTTTCCAGGCTAGAAACATCTATCATCCATCCTAATCTATCACCCAAAAATAATTGTCTTCCAATAGAAAATTGTTTAGTTTTGAAACGATGACTAACAAATAGCAATGCCTCCTAACAATGTCAGTGTAGCAATTTTATTAAAGAATTTGTATGGTGTTTTTCCAGGCTAGAAACATCTATCATCCATCCTAATCTATCACCCAAAAATAATTGTCTTCCAATCCAATTTAAACTGTAACCTCTCACACTAATTATCAATTCCTTCATTAATGAAAATTCAGAGCATATTTGAATGACTAAAAGTAACTTACTATTTGGAACGGCTAACATATACTACAAACCTGTAAAACTAATTTCCAATGCATCAACGAAGCGATGCTGTTTGTTGCATGTCCCCAACTGACACTGAAAATGGGATTTGCACTTTACATACTTGGCAAAAATGATGCGATCTACACTTTGCATTCAAACTGGCCACACAGTTTAGCATTATTTTCTTCTCATACACAGGCAGCGTGATAATTCAGCAAACAATATTTTGATCCAAACTATTACACAAGCGACATGCCACCAGTTCATAGGAACTAAGATCAACATGGATAGAGCACTACAATGCAGTACTCAATATTTCATCCTTCAGTGCCTGATGAATACAGCTTCTCACATAATTTTCAACCTCTAAGGTGCTCTTTGCACGTCATGCCTTTGCTCTTCATTTCACAGGCATAGAACTATGACACGCTCTAATACCATTTAGAAAATGGAAGAGCATGAAACTTACAGAATTAAAATGCTATGTAACATACATATAATATACAAACGATATTATATTGAATTCAGGATTTCCAAATTGATGCAGTGATTTTACATTCCAATACATAGACTTTATAAAACCATTATTCTTCTGTAGAAAACTCACTCGCACACCTACAGGAATAACTCCCAACAAACTATCTATTATTTTATTTAATAACTAACAAATATTTATTGCTAACATTATCTAACTTAATCTAAGATGTAATAAATCCAACATTTGTTTTCTTGTTTGTTTTTCTTAATGTTATGAAATATGAGCCAGAATAGCAGAGAAACAAAAGATTCTTAACTCAAAACATGCAAGAATAGATGACACAAAAAAACACTAATATTACTCCTGGGAAAACCCTCCAACTTGAGGGGAAAAACCCAGCCACACGAGAAATGATGCTTTATTGAAAAAATAATAGAGATCTGTGTACAATGCTTCAAACTGAACCAGCAATCTACTACACACAAAACCAGCAATATAATGTGTGTCTAACACCCAACCAATGCACAAGACAGAAATATATAGAAGACTTGACTCTTCATCTTTGAAACTGAAGACTCTTTACAATCCAAGTACAAGTCTCTTCATTTCAAATGGATGTCTCTTCACATCTCCATGCAAGTCTTTTCAATTTCTAAATGCAAGACCCTTCGCATTTCTTGGACAAGTGATTGGCCTTCAGGAGAAAGATAACTCCCGACGCTATATAACATCAACACTCCCTCTTAGCTAGGGAGGTATCTTTCCAGATTCTCTGTCATGGATTCTCTCAACATGACCCTCACAGTGGCTACACCTATTGTGAGAAAACCAAAAACTTTATCATGGAGTCTCTCAATGTGATATCGTCATCTCAACATGACGTTCACCATGGCCTCTCCCAGAGGATGAATAACACAAGAGCTAAGTCATGGAGTCTCTCACATGACATCCACCACAGCTACTCCCAAAGGATGGAACAAGGACTTTCACCTCAAACTTCTTTCGCAAAGAAGAACTCATTAACAAGGGCTTGCACCTCGAACTTCTCCCTCATGGAGAAGAACTCATTAACAAGGGATTGCACCTCGAACTTCTCCCTCTCAAAGAAGAACCCATTAACAAGGGATTGCACCTCCAACTTCTCCCTCTCAGAGAAGAACTCATTAAAACATATAAAATATCATCTGAATGCTGAGACTCCCTCTCAATAGGGGCAGCATTCTCATGGCTTTGATTATCACAATACCAGGAAATTGGCTCCAATGTTTGTCCAACAATGAGCTTTTGCAATCACATTGTTGTTTGTTGATCCTCTGCAAAGGACTTGGCATTCTACATCTGCCACTCAAGCTCCCTCTGAATTTGATTTCTGCAGCTGAATAGTCTCCCTCTGAATGTCATTTCTTCCTCTTCGAAGAAACTAATTGCAATGACAATCTGAATAGGTTCTTTCTCTTTAATGAAGTTATGTGCCATCAATTCAGTCCCATGGCTGCAAGCAGCGTTCCCATGTTCATTTTTATAGCCTGCATGACTTTGCATGTAATCTCTCATCATCTCATTGCTTCTCAATCCATCCTGGAAGCATTTTTAGAGAGATTAGCAATAGTTCACAGAATCAAACTATTCATAAAGAGAAAATATACAGATCAATGCTAAAAGCATACATGATTCACTATTCTCAACATTATAACATGAATTAACTACATAAAATTCACGATCAATATTCAAATACTTATCTCTTTATTGCCTAAATTTCATCACAATCCACCAATAGAACTTTCGCCATCACACAGTTATAGAGAATGAAAAATTAGAACACCAGTACATCTGCTATCCTCATAGACATGAATGCCAAACATGTAAGCATAGACGAACATGACAGCATCCTCCCTGTCCAGGTAAGAAGCTTCATCAGAGATTCTACTCTCCAAGGCTCTTCGGCTACACATTCTCATATGAATCCCTCATTTTGAACAGCATATTTGACTCCCATTAAAAATTACGATTCTTCTAGAATCCAATTGTTCTATTCTGGTTCAGATCGTTTCCTTAGACCCCCTCTGATACCATGTTAATGTTATGAACCAGAATAGCAGAGAAACAAAAGATTCTTAACACAAAACATGAAAGAATAGATGACACAAAAAAAACACTAATATTTATCCTGGGAAAACCCTCCAACTTGAGGGGAAAAACCCAGCCACACGAGAAATGATGGTTTATTGATAAAATAATAAAGATCTGTGTACAATGCTTCAAACTGAACCAGTAATCCATCTACTACACACAGAACCAGCAATATAATGTGTGTCTAACACCCAACCAATGCACAAGACAAAGAAATATATAGAAGACTTGACTCTTCATCTTTGAAACTGAAGACTCTGTACATTCCAAGCACAAGTCTCTTCATTTCAAATGGATGTCTCTTCACATCTCCATGCAAGTCTTTTCAATTTCCAAATGCAAGACCCTTCGCATTTCTTGGACAAGTGATTCGCCTTGAGGAGAAAGATAACTCCCGACGCTATATAATATCAACAGTTTTCTCGCAATTTCCCTTTGTAGTTTTGATGAGCTTTAATGCTCTATACTCCTTTCTGTACAGGGTCTGGGCCCTTTCAAAATCCCAATTTACATTAATCAAAAACATTCTTGCCTTCACTGCCATATCCTGCGCCATTAACGTTAAACAGAATCAAAATTCATCTAATAAGTTGTGGAAACTAATCAATTTGATTAGACAGCAGATGGCATTGTATGATAAGATATGAGATATGTACACAAATTCACGTTAAGTATAAACAGATCCTATTATTTCTTGCACATTACTTTTTCATTATTTGCATTTCTATGGCTCATTTCCTTCATGAAGATAACATTTACAGACACACTGGGATGTGCAATGTTAGAATCATTTTGTGTTCTCTTTCCACCTCTTATTATCCCAGATATAACCATCTGATTCACTTAAAAGACCATCTTTTTGTATGTTATTATTTAACATTTCTCTGCCTTGGTGATATTGCTATCAGGATTCAACTGTGTAGTTTTTGAGTCAAACTCATTGACCCATGTTTCATGAGTAGTGGGTTCACAAGAACCCATCTCTCATGAGATGAATGGAACACTTAGGACTCATTGCATCTAGGTGATGCTCACAGAGGTGAAGCACCAGGACTTCCCGAGAAGTCACCCATCCCAATACTACTCCAGCTCAAGCGCGCTTAACTACAGAGTTTCCTCCATGGTAAGCCCACTTTGCTTGCAACCCCATTTGCAAAACCTTCAGCAAGTGTTGTACCTTATGAACCATTCATAAGAAAGCACCTTAAGCTCATCAATTGATAAGTAGGAGATATTTTCCACAAGTCAAATGGTGATATTGCTATCATGATTCAACTGTGTAGTTTTTGAGTCGAACTCATTGACCCATGTTTCACAAGTAGTGGTTCACAAGAACCCATCTCTCATGAGAATGAATGGAACACTTAGCACTCATTGCATCTAGGTGATGCTCACATAGGTGAAGCACCAGAACTTCCCGGGAAGTCACCCATCCCAATACTACTCCAGCTCAACCGCGCTTAACTCAAATGTTTTATATGGTGACATGTCATGAAATTTGTTATCTTTTTTTGCTAAGCCTCAAATTCTACATAATTATATGTAATAAGACTTCCCTTAATTACACTCTTCAATTTTGTTATAGTACTATTGTGAGGTTTTCACACCAACACCCAATTGCAAATGGGGACCCCCTAATTTTGCTTCAATTTTGGGAGCAAGTGGTCTTAGGATTCTTAGTTGGCAACAATTTTCGAGTGTCCAAGCTTTAGAAGGAATTTGAATGAGAAGGCAAAATCAGTTTAATCCCTGAACTTGAGTTTGTTTCGACGTGGGGGTGGATGACGAAGAGATGGTGTGGGATGAAAATGTGGTTGAGTGAAAAGAGAAGTCATGTGAAAATCCTCTGGTAGGGGCGGAATCCGCCCCCCACCAAGGATTTTGATCCTTCAAAGTAATTTAATCCTCGCCCAAATGAGATGAGACAACCCCCTTTGCAAGTCTATCTTGAGAAAAATTGAGGGAAAGGGCGAGATTTACTGTATTTGGAGGCAGCCTGTCAGTTGAGGATTCAAAATCCTCTCCATGGTAGGATTTCCGCCCTCCCTTTTGTATAAAATCCTGGCATATACCTGATTTCCGCCCTCAAAACTTCAAGCCATTCAATCTCTTTTGAGGAGGTATGATGAAGATCAAAGATAAAGGGCTCAGTTTCAAGAGTTATTGATGAATTTGAGGGTGAAATGAAGGCAACTTTGATAAACTGAAAATGCTAGAATCCTCAG
>MU228349.1:834370-852216 GCA_018584345.1 Thuja plicata
TAATTGGAGCATATGGAGGCAATCTAATAGTGCCAAGGCAGCTGCCATTAAGGCATTGATACTGGATGACTCTTGGTGGGATCGTGTTGAGTACCTTCTGAAGTTCACCGAGCCTATATTGAGCATGATCCGATACATTGACATGGATAGGCCTTGCTTGGGTGAGGTATATGATGTCATTGACTCCATGATTGAGGATATTAGAAGTATCATAAATAAAAAAGAGGAAGATCATGATGAAAAGTTCTTCAAGGAGCTACAGGTAATCATGGTAGAGAGATGGAACAAAATGACTACCCCTTTGCATTGAGGCCTAGGTACTAAAGCCAATCCGTCCTCAGTAAGAGTGCTACTAGAGTTACTCCATATAGAGATCCTGAAGTTGGTCAAGGGTACAAGGCAGCCCTTCGAAGACTCTTTCCCGTGCACCTACAACCTGCAGTGAGGTCTAAATTCATGAGTTTTGTGAGCACCGATGATTGTGGCATTGAAGCTCTTGCAGACAAGAAAGATGTTGATGCTCATAAATGGTGGTACTTCCATGGAGAAATGTACCAGCTGCTGCAGCCCATTGCCATCAAAATTTTATCACAAGTAAGTTCTTTACTCTTAAGATTCTAATTTCTAAATACTTGTTGATAAATATTGAATTCATATTTTAAAAATTTATATTCAAAACTCTTAACTCTCTAATTTCAAATTGTAAATCTTGATAGGTTGCTAGTTCATCATCATCCGAGGGGAACTGGAGCACATACTCCTTCATCCACTCAATAAAACGCAACCGACTAAACTCCAAGAAGGCAGATAACTTGATCTTTGTGCATTCAAACTTGAGGCTCACAACACACAAAGAAAATAGTTACAAAACAGGGGAGGCACAGCATTGGGATGTTGAACCAGAGTCTGCGGAGTTGGAAGGCAACTTTGATGCACTTGCAATTGATGATGGTGATTGCGAGCTACCTAGTGATGTTGAGGCCGATCCTGAGGCTCGGCCTAACACTGCTAGTACTGATGCTAGTGCCACTGTTTGTGCTTCTAATCTACTGTCTAATCTGCAACAGCAGAATGATGAAGATTTTTTTGATGATTTTTGATGATATTTTGATCACTGATGACTGATTATTAATGTTGGCATTATTGCTTTTGAACCAAAACATTGATATGGTGGTGTATATAGGCATTTTGTTGTCATTTGAACTAAAACGACAATATATGTGGTGGTGTATTTTGCTATGTTATTTTATTATTAGCATAGTAATGTATGAACTTATTTGCTGCTGCATATGTTTACATATATATATAATTTTATAAATAAAAAAAATCTTGTACGGACGAACCCAAAATGAATCGAACCCGGCCCAAAAAAATTTTGGACGAATTTCGAACCCGAATCTCGAACCCGCATCCGAACCGGAAACCAAACCGGCAACTTAGATTCAGATCTGAATTGTACATGATTAAGCCCCTGATTTCTTTATGATAAAACAGTCAACATCCCATAAAGGGAAGTCAAAAGTGCATTGGGGGAAGGGGGGTTCTAATTAGTGAGAATCTGATTTAAAATAAGGTAAAATCTGGGCATGCTTACAAGTTGCAGGGTTTCTCTAGGGGTTGGGATTTTATGAATTTAGTTTCAGATTGCAAGAAGATGGACAAAATCTGACTTTACATTTAAGAAAGACATGAGTATTGCATAAACTCTTAAATTTCCTTCCTTTCATTTATCAATTTTGAGAGCTTAACACATTTTCCTCTCTTGTTTTGCAAGGTGAATTCAAGAAGAAGTTGGAAGACAAGGAGATTCTCAAGACTTCAAGTGGCAAGATCAAACTCAAGAACTCCAACCAAGCTCAAGAACTTCAAGCTCATGCTCGAGAATTTCAAGTGAGAAGGAAAGTTCAAATCAAAGTTTCAAAATGCCAATTCAAGGATCAAGATCAAGATGGACCAAGTTTGCCTTAAGAGGATCAAACCACATGAAGACATCATCGAGAAATTCAAGATACATCAAGTTCACAAAGTACAAGCGGTTCAAGTCATGGCAATGAGAAAATTTCCAAGAAAGAAGATGAAGAAGATTTGAGAAGATGAAGCAACTTGGGAATATGCCAACATGGTTTGGCAATGTTGAGTATCAAAAGATATTTTCTCTTCATCAAGAGATTGATCAAGTCCGCAGGATCAAGATGATGAGGTGGCACCTAGTTGTCTTCTCCCAATCAAAAAAATCCAGTTGCAAGCACATTCAATCAAATCATACCAAATGTACAATTCTCTCATTGGCTATCAATGGATTTGTAATTTTCTTATTGGCCCAAAGAGTGGTGCCCTCATGTAATTGGTTGATAGGGTGGCAACCCTAATTGGGGTTTGTAAGGATTAATCTTGGCCATTGATCTTGAATTGATCTTGGCCCTTCATTGTAATTGAACATCTATAAAAGGCCAAGGCCTTCTGATTTGTAACAATTAGTCATCAGTTAGTCAGCTAGAATTAGATTAAAGAGCTAGAAGTAGAGTAGGTTAGCCAAGGGAGAGACTTGGTCAAATTGTTGCTATAATGCTACTAAAGCGATTGATGATTCATTGTTGGTCTTCATGGTGAATCACTTAATGTTGCTTTGAAGTGTTGCATAGTTTCTTCATTCCTCACTTGGAGTAGATTTATTTTCAT
The DNA here is from genome assembly GCA_018584345.1 of Thuja plicata. NCBI lineage: Eukaryota > Viridiplantae > Streptophyta > Pinopsida > Cupressales > Cupressaceae > Thuja > Thuja plicata. Next base: position 837,050 of record MU228349.1, read on the forward strand.
GTTGTTTAGAAGTAACTTAGTTGAATGAAAGAAATTGTGGATGTTAGCTTGTTTGACTCAAATATAAACTAGGCCACTATCATCTTGCTAGTGAAAGTACTTAACTTCAATTGATATCTAATCTTTAGTTTGCATCCATTGATGGGATTGAAGAGGAAATATTGATTTGAAAACCATTTGAGTATACCCTTAGAAGTTTGCACTAGGTGGGTAGAGTCGTTAACAAAATTGCATCTAGTAGAGTCCAAGTTCATCCATACTTCCTTCCACTCCTAGATTACAAGTAGAAGAAAAAAGTTAAGTTTAAGTTTAAATTGAAGTGAAGAGTGGAAAATCAAAATATATTTTCATTGCGCATTGTGAAGCTAAATCTATAGAAGCAAGTTGATATCTATTGAATGAATAGTGTAAGTCCCCTGTGTGATTACCAGCAAATCACATTATTTCACTAAGCGAGTATCCACAATTGAAGGAATCTTGAAGTCACCTTGTGATCTTACTTTGCAAGCTTTGCATAAGAAGTGACCTTATTCAAGAGAGGATTGAGTATTTGATGTTTCACTTTGAAACATTAAGTGTTTGATTTTGCATGTTGTAGTGGAATAAAACTCACAATAACAGGTACAATATCTCTTAGTAGTTGAGAAAACAGTCACCTTGTGATACCACCCTGGGAACAAAATTCATTGAAATGAAATTCCTCTATTGCATCCAAACATGGAGACCACATAAAGCAGAGATTGTACCTACTTAACATGAATGGCACACACACTCAATTTCAAACGCTGGTCATTATTGGTATAAGTATCCTATTTTACCCCTTGACCACAGCTCAACAAACTTTACTGGGTCCATGACTTATTCAGAGTTAATGAACTCAAGTTTGTATCATTTTCTTTAAATATATTCATGAATTTAGAAAACGAAGTGCAGTAAAGTATCCATCAAATTATGTTTTCACAGACATACCTCAGATTGGAGCAATGTTGACCCAGTGCAACAAAAATCTTGGGAGAGAAATTGGAGCACTTCTGCAGAACCAGTTCTTTGAGGCTTAAAAGACTGGGTTTAAAAATGTCAATGGATGAGTCATCAAGCCGACTGCAATTAACAATGAGGCTCTGAACTGATCTATTACCGCAAAGGAGGTAAGATAGGACCTCCTTACCCACTCCAATATCCTGTACTTCCCATTAAAAACAAATTATAGGGAGTCAAGATGTGTCGTGTACATTTCATATATACAAGTGCCTAGAAGTTACTAACAGAGAAACCCAGTAGCAAACGCTCTTTTGATGAAGAAAAGTGAGTTGATTTACATGCACAGAAAACAGAATGTGTGGGCCAAGATGTAGCAATAAAAATAATGTGCACAAGAGTGCCTTTGATTTGCTTACAGTTCCCAAAGAAAATACTCCTATGGATTAAAAAGTGAGGTTCATCCGCTGGAAACAAATTCTGCAAGCCAAGATGTAGATATACATAATACAAATTATATAGAAATGGCTTGCGAAAAGTCCAAGATCTGGTAGCCATGTAACTCGTATATATCAGTTCAACCAAAATTATAGTAATAAAACAAAAGCAAGCCGAGATTCAGTATACAAATTACAACCATAAGTTCCTTACAAAAAACCTAAAAGCAAATACTCAAATGTCAGTTAACTCACACATTCACATGCACAAAATATGCAAGCCAAGATGAGTAAACGTATTAGATGTATGCAAGTTCCTTAAGTTTCCTGCAGAAAAGCCAGAAAGCAAGTAGTCCTGTGGATTCTAACACACACAAAAAAAAAAACAATATATACATGCTAATACTCCTATCGGTTCATTCACATTGACAGAAAACAAAAAAATGCGGCTGTCATGTAGTATATACATTACATGTATACAAGTGCGTAGGAGTTACAGAAAACTCAAACGTGAATATTCATGCTCCTTCAAAATTAAGTTTTCATGTAGGTCAAAAAAATATAGTTCGATTTCACACATAAATAAATAAATACATAACATGTTCATGTTTAGTAAAAACTGAATGTTCGTGTGGATCAAAAATAAGTGCGTAGGAGTTACAGAAAACTCAAATGTGAATATTCATGCTCCTTCAAACTTAAGTTTTCATGTAGGTCAAAAAAATATAGTTCGATTTCACACATATAAATAAATAAATACATAACATGTTCATGTTTAGTAAAAACTGAATGTTCGTGTGGATCAAAAATAATCGTTCAGTCGCATTCAAACAACCGCAGACATATACATATCATGGAACCACAACCCAGAAACCCTCTTTAAACAACCTTTGTGTGTTCAAAATATCGATACACTATATATCTATACAAAAGCAAACAATTAGAAAATAACGCTTTCGGGACTTACAGAGAGATTGATGGAATTAAATTTTGGTAAAATTTGGGAAACAGATGACCGCAATAATCTGCATGCTGGTGCTACGGAGCAGAGGGATTCCAAGTCCAATTTCCGAAGGATTTCTTCCATCACTTCGGATGGGAAACTAGCAAATCCATGTTTTCCCATCCTGTGCCAGTGATAGAACAAAGCCTGGTCAAGTGAAAATGAAACTACGACCTCAAAAGAAAACAGACGCAGAAAGGAGTTGTCACAAAATTACTTGAATTCCCCGAATCCAATTCAGGGCAGAATGAATGAATGAAAGATTTTAATGACGTATGCGAGGCCACAGCCTAAGGGACCCACGGGACAAAAGACAAGTACCATTCGAGAAGGGGTGCTGTGCATTAAGTCTTTTGAAGCTGCTTTTTTAAATCTGCTCTGCGGCAATGGATGTTGATCACCAAATTTGCTAACCTGTCCAGATGTGTTTCCTCGAAAAGAGTACCTAAATTGCCCATTTTTAGAATATCCCCATAGTTGGAACGGATGTCATTATATGCCGGGCAATCCAAGAGAAAGTGTAGCTCAGTCTCCACTGCGCCCGTGTCACAAAATAAGCATATTCTCTCCTCCCACTCTTCCTTGGGTACCATCCATATGTTCGTCTCACATCTCAAATGGTGAGAGGTCATCCTCAGTTGAGCTATGAGCCTTTTAGCTTTCCATTTTATATCTGCTCCTATGTACGCTTTCTCCTCATGATCTTGAGTTGGGTTAAATTCCTAGGTATAGTAGTCCTTTTTGCGCCCCTGTTGTTTCAGCGATAAGCAACTTCTGAATTTTTCCCTCACAAGTTTTTTTATTCCAGCATTGTTGTTCGGGCATTCATGCAAACTACTAATATTCCATTTTTCCATCCACTTGATATTTTGTTTCATCCACGTGTTCTTTCTTTTGTCCAGCCTTTCTTCCATGATCAACTTTGGCCAACGATGATTTTCCATACCTTGGACTTTCTTTAAATAGCATAATAACCGAATCATTGTCGAGGCCTCTAAAGGGAAGGTGCCTGTTTCCGCCAAAAGGATCACATAGGGGATCGTAGTTTTGATTTTGAGACTGCTGATGATTAAATATTTTTGGATTCTTTCTACTTGTCTCCACTTCTCATCGGACATGCTACTGCCCCATATCTCACAGCCATAGAGGACCACCGGGGTGACCAGCAAACCAAAGAGCATCTTTTTGGTTTTCCAGTCCCATAATTCCGCCTTTCTGCACCTATTTTGTAAAGAGTATAACGCTTTCCATCCTCCTTGAGTTATTTTTGCTCTACAAGTTTCCAAATTAAGTTTGTTGTTGAAGTCAATTCCAAGGTACTTGTATTCCTCCACAATCTCTAAAGGGCTGCCATTGAAGAGGAAAGTGTTTTGTTGCTTTTTGTTTCTTCTCAACGAGAAAATCATCACTTTGATTTTGCTAGTGTTCACTTGCATCCCAACCGCCTGGCAGAAAGTCTCAAGCGCCAACAAGTGCTCCCTTAGACCATCCATAGTTTTAGCAATTAAAATGAGGTCATCCACATAAAGTAGAAGATTAATCACATAATTGGCCAGTTGAACTCCATCAACCTTGTCCTTATCTAACCATTCTTCTAATTTGTCGATGTATAACCCAAACAAGGTAGGTGAGAGAGGACACCCCTGCTTGACACCAATATCGCTGCCAAAGCTCTCTGACATCCCTTCCATGGTTCTGATTTTAGCCATGACTTGCTCGTATAATCTATGTGTCGCAGCTCTAAGTTCATTTGGGATTTTCAGCTCTTCCATTCTAATCCAGAGTTTGTTGCGTGGTACTGTGTCAAAAGCCTTTTTAAAGTCAACAAAGCAGCAAAAGGCCTCTTCACCTTGTGAGTTCCAAATTTTCTCAACCAAGAATCTTAGAGTAATCCCATGGTCCACTGTGGAGTGCTTTGGTATGAAACCTGTCTGCCCCTTCGCTCTTTTACCTTCTGATTCAGCCCACTTGTTTATCTTGTGTTCCACCATGCTACCAAAGAGTTTTCCCAAGAGGGGGTTGACCATAATAGTGCGATAATTTGAGGGATTATTTATGTCACCACTTTTATGGAGAGGGATAACCATGCTAGTTGTCCAATTTTCAGGGAACCCTTCTTTAATGATATCATTAAAGATGTGATAGATATGTCGTGCCAAGATATTGCTGCCCCACTTTAGATGTTCCGCTTGTAGCCCATCAATGTCCTGGGCCTTTCCCCCCGCCAATTTATTTATGCCTTGGAAGATGTCTTCAATAGTAAAAATTTCATTTGTGGTCTTGATTATGGGAGGGTTGTGCTTGTCCCTTTCGCACTCATATAACATCTTTGTGTATTCCAGCCATTGGGGCCCTGTGATGTTGTTTACAATCTGTTTTATCTTTTGTTGTAGCTCTTTCAAGAACCTCTTGGGGTTTTGTTTGCCTAAGGTGATCAGTTCCAATCTTCTCATTCTCACATATGATTCTTTTTTACCTCTTAGTAGCACTTCGTACTCTTTTTTGTTCTCTTTACTCATTCTCTTTTTCAACCTTCTTTTAGCCAACTTGCAGTCTTCATCGAACCAAGGATTAGTTGGGAAAGTATTTTTTATTCCCTTTTTTGGTTTGGTTCTCTTGCATTTCTCTAGCGCCATCAAAATTAGAGGAACTAAAGTATCTTTGTTAACTTTTTGCTGACTCGTGTGAGTAACTCCTCTTTCCGAGCAACAAATCATGTCCCTAAGAGCGTCATTAAAAAAATTTTGATTTTCCTGGTTCATTTCAATTCTTCCATGTGAGGGTTCTTTCTTTTGTCTAAGTTGGGTTTCTTCTCCTTGTTGTTCCTTCAAGAAGGCTAGTTTTTAAAAAATTGGATTGTGGTCTGATCTTAGCTCGGTAGGGCACTCTCTTATTTCTATCTTTTTGACTCTTTTGATATAGTCTTGAGAGCATATGATGTAGTCGACAACACTTTGTTCATTATACGTTTTACATGTGATGCCTCTTGAGCTTGGCCATGTTTTCATACCATTACATATTACCATATTATATAAACTGCATAATCCCAGTAATTCTGCCCCATAATGATTTACATTGCTTTTGTTGTCCCCTGATGCTCTTTTTCAGGACTGATCATTCTCCTCCTCTAACCATAAAGGGTCACTGCTTTCCTTGTAGCTTCTTTTCAACTTTAGAGATTGGTTGTCTGATGTCCTAGCATTGAAATCTCTGATTATCAAGTCTTTGCCTAGATTATTAAAAATAGAGATATCCCTTTTCAGCGACGCATATGGATCATCACGATCTAGGGCCTTCTTCTTGTATGTTTTTGACCCCTTCGGTGCAAAGTAGCACGCTGCCACTCTTATCTCAGTTTGTTTCTCCATAATTTTCAGCCATATGTATTGCTTGTTTGGGTCTTCTTTCTCTATACTTATACATCTGTTCCATGCCTCTTTAATCAAAATAGTGATTCTGCCATGCCCCTTGCCGCTATCAATTCTTTCGTTCCAAATAGAGGTTTTTTTGTAACCTTAGAACTCTGGCACACTACAACCATCATGTTCGTGCATTTCCATGAGCAAGATAATATCCATACCTTCAGCTATGGGCCCTAAACTAGGTCCTCTTCTCCAAGGGTAACCTCTACAATTCCAACTAACTATATCTAGGTAATCCTGGGCGGGCCCGAGTTCCTATTTATTAAGTTCTATTTTTTCCCTAATTTGGGCCTTGCCGTTCTTTAGCCATGCCCACTTTCCAGCCTCCCTTGCTACCTTTACTATTTCCCATTCTTTCCTTATTTCCTCTTGTTGAGAGAAGGTAAGGTCTTCATCCACATAGATGCGTGTTCCTTTGAGGAGCCTCTTATTCCTCAGTATCACGTTCTTGTCTTCTGAATTTTTCAAGGAGACTCACATATCTGCTCACGTTATCCTTTGCCCACTTACCAATCCGTTGTGCTTGTTGGATTGTTCCATGCCAATCTAAATGGTCCCTGAGGAAATCTCTTACTAGCTCTTTTGTGCTCTCCTTTTCTCCATAATCTTTTAACCCTTTAATGATGATATTCGTTGCCTTGTCATTTCTGTCTTTCTCCTCTCGAATCTGCTTCCTCACTTGCTTTTCTATGAGGTCACTTGGTGTGTTTGACGTACCTTTCACTACTTGGGTCCATGAATCGACTGCTTCTATTTGTTCTCTAAGTTCATTTCCTTTTAACTCCATGTTTGCCACTGTTGATTGTATTTCTTTAATTTGTGTGTCCTCTCTTCCCCCTTCGGAAAATTTACATCCTTCTGCAGTTATTAATTCATCCATTGCTTGTCTTAATAGAATCAGCTCGTATTCCCCTTTTTCCAAATTGAATTATAGCTTGTGTACCTGTTCTCTGAGTGATTTGTTTTCTCCTGAAAGCTTCAGATTGCACTCAATAGCTGTCTTTATCCTACTATCCTCTGTCTGACACCTTGTTTCTAAAGCCTGAATCCTCTCCTTCATGAACATTAGTTCGTTAACAAACAGATTTGTGCACCGTGTTAAAGGTGTTGAAGATAGATAGATAGATAAAAATTTAACGTCTACGAGCTAAACATGGCCATTAAGACAACTTAAGCCGGTTTCAATAACTCGGTTTGTTTCTTGTGCAAGTTGATGATGAGCCCACCTAACTTCTCAATATACTCCTCGTTGAATGGGTTATGCCAAGGGTTATCAGATATAGTATCCGCAAATTTGTCCTTGTATGCTTCACATTCTAAAATAAAGTGATGTTCGGTTTCCACTTTCTCAGAATTGCAAAACATGCAAATTCATTCTTCCCAAGCCTTCTTTGGCTTCTTCCAACACCCGGGCTCACAACAGAGTTGATGAGAGTTGGTTCTTAGCTGAGCAATAAGAATTTTAGCTCTCCAAGAAATGTTGACTCCTATATACGCTTTTTGGAGTTGATCACATGCGGGGTTGAGCTCATTGATATAATATATTTTCTTCCTTCCAATCTCATTTCCACAATTTCTCTTGTAAAATTTATCCATAACAAAGACCTTTATTTCTTTGTTATTTGTGGGGCACATATTGAATTAGATATTCCATTTACTCATCCACTTTATGTTTTGTTGCATCCACATCTTTTTTCATTTACACAATGTGTCATTAAAGACAATGTTAGGCCATCTATCTCCTTCCATTTTTTCGATTTTTAGATAGCCTATGAGGCGAACCATAGCAAGTGCCTCGATAGGGGCGGCCCCCATTTCACTTAAAGTATGATATCATATGAGACGGTGCTTTTGATTTTAAATTTGCTTGTGATCAAACGCTTTTGGATTCCCTCAATTTGCTTCCATTGTGTTATTGAAGTGATGTTGGCCCATAATTCACACCCACAGAGAACAACCAACAGGTCAAGAAGACCAAACAAGGTTTGAATAGTTTTCCAATCCCAACCCTCCGCTTCACGACACCTATTTTGAAGAGCATAAAGTGTCTTCCATCCACCTAATGTCCTTTTATTTCTGCAGCCTGCCTAGCTTAGATTTTTGTTGAAATCAATGTCGAGATATTTATACTCTGCAACTTCCTCAAAAATGCTGCCACCAAAATAGAACTCATGTTGATGTTGTTTTTTATTATTAGAGAAAACCATAAATTTAGTGGTTAAAGCTTTGAGAAGGCTACCTAGTGATGCCTTGGATAGGCTAGAAATAAAAAGAATCCTAAAGTGGTTAAAGCTTTGAGAAGGCTATCTAGTGAGGCCTTGGATAGGCTAGAAATAAAAAAGAAGTGATTTAATTTCAGTGCTTGATGATGAAGAAAGAGAAAGAGAAAAGGTGACGCCAAAAAGGGATGGAGTACCAAAATACAATCCCCCTCATAGAAAGAGTGGGGAGCAGATTTTCAACAGTGATCATACAAACCCATTGTTTGAACCGGATAATAGAGGAAGGTGTGATAAGAACAACAATGGAAATGGAAGGGGTGGTCATTGGGGACAACCAAATAATGGAGAAAACTATGACTGAGGTAATCCAAGGCAACAAAACATGGGAAATCATTATAATAATGGTCAAAATCATCAAGGCACAAATCACCAAAATCCCAGAGGTCAAAATGGGAATTATCATAATATGGGTCACAAAAGTAGAGCTCATATGGTGATGGAAAGATATAGGCAATTAGATTTCAGTGGGATAGTGGGATACCCAAACACTATATCAAATGAATTAAGAAATGTCATTCCAAAATTTTAAGGGAATGGAGTGGAATTTGCTAAACAACATACCATAAATTTAAAAAACATTGTTGAAGAATTAGAGGGAAACCATGAGGATGTTTTCATGAAGTTATTTGTCCAGTCATTAACTGAAGATGTTGTTGAATGGTATGGGGGTTTCCTGATGGATCCATCTCAAGTTGGTGTAACTTTGTGGATCCATTTGTTGATCAGTTTAGTGATCATAATGATACATCTTTTGCATCTCATGAATTAATTAGCATTAAAAAAAAATTAATGAATTAGTTGCAGAATTCAATAAAAGGTTTAACAAAGTTTTGAACAGAATACCAAGAGATATAAGACTTGTTGATTCTTTCCTGACTGGTTTCTATCTGAGTGCTTTTGATAGCAAACCACATTATGAAATTAGATCGCAAAGACCTACAAATTTGCAACAAGCTTTCAAAGTTGCTACTACTATTGAAAATAACATAAAATTTGTTGGAAGGATAGATAAAAGGGATGATACTAAATTATACAATCTGAAGGCCCCTAAAAAGGATGATCTCAAAGAAATCATGGATATGCTAAAAAATCTAAATGTGAAACAAGGTAGGAGTGATAGGTCGTCATTCCCTAAAAATGATAGATTTAGATTACAAGATATGCCATATAATACTAATTGGAAAAATGGTAAACCTGAAAAGAAAAGTTATACTAAAGAAACACCTGATCCATTGAAAAGAAACAACCATTTAGTTGAGAGTTATCCTTGGTGTGAAGCTTGCACATTACCACATTCTCTTGATAATTGTGTTGTGGCCCAGAGATTGCAAGAGGATGAAGATCAGAGTGATGATCAGCAACCCACATTGAATAATGTTTCATCTGACCCTATTTGGGGAAGAGATGACTACAGCTCCTCTAATGAGGATTATGTGTGCCACGATGATCTGAATAGGATACATCAATGTGATAGGCAACAAGGAGAGCCACCAGTCATTAGAAGGCTAACAAATTTGGAGAAAGAAGCATATACTATTGCAGCAATTGAGGGGGTAAGGAGTAATTACAAGCTGAGGAATAGAATAGTAAATGTTTATCAAGGGAAACATATCTGTCAGAGCGCCAAAGAAAAGGGTTTGCCAATCAAATACACCAAATATCAAAGATGATACTGCAAAGCTAACTCAACAAATAGATCATCATCAAGCTCCTAAACTGACAAAGCCAAAAGAGAAACCAATGGTTGATAAGTCTATTCCCAATAGTAGTTCTTTTATATCCAATGCTTTTTCTAAGGTGAAAATTTATATTCCTTTATTTGAAATTATGAAAATATATGAATACAAAGATAAAACTATAAAAGTGTTGTCTAATGTAGGTAATGTTTTTAAAGAGGAATCTAATCAGAGACCAGTAAATGAAGAACCACCAGTGGTTTATTTAGGAACTACTATTGCTCAAAATGGAACACAATTTGATCCTTTTTATCTCACTTTGATGACTAACAATAAACTTCTTAATAATTATATGATAGATTTAGGAGCAACAATTAACATCGTGCCCTCATAACTTATGAAGGAGCTTGGAATGAAGGTTGACACACTTATGGAAGATGTTATGCTATGGACAATAGATCTATACATGTTGTTGGTATTATGAAAGATGTGGAATTTAAATTTCATGTTTGTCCTGAAATGTCATACAAAACTTATATTATTGTTGTAGAAGTGCACGCTAATTATGGAATGCATTTATCTAGACAATGGTTTAATTTAGTAGGTGGTCATATCCAATTAGATTTATCTTATGCTACTGTAACCACCTGAATTTGGTCTGTTCTAACTATGGACCCAATTTTCCCTAAGTGTGATCATACCCTCGATTATGTCCAAACGACCCTGTTACTGCTTGGCATAATTATTTAAATCAATTTAATGTCCTAGGTGATTTTTATCACTGATTTATATTAACTATTATAGCCATGTAATTCAAATCAATTTCGACCAATTAAATCAAACCAAAATCAAATATGGCTATAGTATTTAATTATAAAGGAATTAAATAAATCCCTAAATCAAATACCCACTTGCAATTAACCTATTTCCCGTAGCCTATTTAATTTAATTAAAATGGCTATAGTCTCCTAATTATTGAAAAGCAATTAAATTGTTTAAATAATTAATTCCTATATTTCTAAATGAATTAAATAAGTTTATTTCATTTATTAATATTCCCTCAAACCCCAACCTAACCCATCTCAACCACTTCTATCCTGGATTCTAACCCTTCTCAACCCATTCACCCATGTCATGCTCATCTAATCCTAATCCTAAATTATTCTCTAACCCATCTCCTAATGTTGTCACATTCCATTAAGGAATACTTAACAACTCAACCCACTTGAGAAAGTCCACTTTCTCAAGCTGGACTTTCTTAAAGTGCATTTTCTCAAGCCACTCTCTTACATCCTCCCTTACCTCTTTAAGACTTTCTTTAATGCCTTCATTAATATGGAGACCTTAAGCCTATGTCTCTCCCATGCCTTATTAATGCATTGGGCATTAATGGCTCTTACATATTCATTTATGAGTCTCCTAATTCATAAATGAACCTTGTCCCCCCTCTCTCTCCCATTCTTCTATAAATAGAAGCCTGTTTTGAGAGCAAATGAGCCTTCACTTTAGATCAAAAATACATTGTTATGCTGTTGAATTAATATTAGACTCATATTTCATCTATTATCTCATGCTAGTTCATTGTTTTAGTTTCATCTTTTAAGGCTATATTACATGCTTTTTCATCTTTTTAGCTTAAATTTGGATTAAATCCTTCATGCTAGAGTAGTATTGGTCACTGATTTATAGCATATTATGAGGGCTAGTATGTTATGAATTACACTCTCTCTAGTTAGAAGGCAATAGGCCGATATTAGTGGTTTTGAATGTTTTATCTAACCATTTGGACTAATGCAATAATCTATTGAGTGTTTGTGTTGTTTTCATCAGGTACCCAAATACACACACATTTCTGGCACCCACCGTGGGGCCCGATTTTCAAATTAGCCTCATTTTCTAACACTTTTTTGGCAATTTGCAGACTCAGGATTCCATCACAGAATCGCATATAAACTCACAGGCTCGCATCCTGGATACGCCCTTGCATCGCGTAATTTCTGGATCGCATCCGGGATTTCCTGAATCGTATCTGGTTTTGGATCGCATTCGGTAAGCAAAGGCTTGCATTTGGTAAATAGGATCGTATCCCGGATACTACATCGCATCTCGGATACTACATCGCATCTGGTGAAAATTTAGGATCGTATATGGTTTTTGAGCTTGTTCATTTGATTTCTCTAATCCTAACATTTTAACAAAGTTGTGGTTGTGGTATTTTACAGCTTAACACGTGTTTGCAGGTACTTTTTGACAGGTTTCATGGAGTTGGACTAGAAAAAAACTAACGTGGTTTTTGCAGGTTTCTAACCCCATCTTGACTTCTATTTCCCTGTTTTCAACAACTTAAAACCATTTTTTTCCACTTACTAAGACAATCAGATATTATGCTCTTTTCCTCTTGAGGAAAATCAAAAAATCGGACGTTGTCTTATCATTTGTGACGAATTTGGGAGTACGTGAACAACAAACACATCATTTAATTCAATTTGGAAAAGTAATTGAACAAACACAAATCACTAAATCATGTGGGATTAATGAACAAAATCATTTAATTGCTTTTGGATTCAGTAATTGAACAACTCAAACTCACTAAATTTTGTGGTAATTGAACAAAACAAACTTTCCCTTTCTATTTTCTTTAAAATAGGAATCATTAAAACAAGCTCAACATAGCTTGGAGGAAAAGAACTTTGTTTATAGTGCTTGAGGAGAAAACGACATGGACTAGGAGAGTATGCTCTTCTTCTTTTGAAGAATTAGAAATCTAGAACTCCTAAGCTTGCCAATCCTGGTTACCGTTCTTTTAACAATAGAGGGCCTGCTGGTTGAGGAAAAAATCTCTTGGGAATGACCCAAGTGAGGACAAGTCTTACGCCGACCCTTCCAACTCACTATAAATAATTGCTTTCTTGTAGGCCAAAGCCTCGGAAGATGAAACTGGTTTTGTTCTTGGAATTTTGACATCATTCCTTGAACATATCGGGGTATATATAGAGCGGAGCCGCTTGAATATTGCTTGCGAGATTATATATATTCAGGTACTCATAGGGCTATACGCCTCAATTTTGCCTTGTGCAATTCTATGGGGGATAGTTTCGAACGGATTGCCCAATAATCTACAACACATTCAACTGAAAGAATTCCTAATTCATCCTCGAAAGGGTGATAATCTTTGTGCAAGGCAAAAAGTAATTGCCCCAAGACACTCGTCATATCATGCCCTCACTTGCGTTTGGAGTCGGCTAATACAACATCATGACTGGAGCCATTGTGTGCTTGGTGATGGCTGTATTCTGATTAGCGTTTGAGTGTGTACCTAAGTCAATGAGCAAACAATTTTCATCCTCCACCTAGAAAATAGGACAAGATGTGTGTTTGATCCACCCCTTTAACAAAGCAAAATTGTTTGACGTATCAGAAAGATTACTAAAAATATAAGCTCCTCACAAACAAACAATAAATTTTATACCCTGGAGAACAAGTGTTTTTTTTACGCCCTACAATACCTCTTGAAACAATTTGGAAACAAACAAATTCACGTTCCTCAAAAGCAAAAATTTTCAAAATGGACCAAAACTAACAAAACCATCATAACATCGCATCTCATTTTTCCTAAGTCGTATCAAGTATTTCGGATCGTATCAAGTGCATTGGATCGTATTTGGTCAAGCATATAGTCGTATCCAGGTTTTTAGGATCGTATCCAGGGTTTAGGATCATATCTGATTCCGTCAGAGGATCGTATCTGGGAGCTCGCATCCTGGACAATGGGCATTTCTAGCAGCTTTTCCTAGGAAGTCTTAGTTGTTTTAGGTACCCTTTATGCTCTTTGGCTAGTCCCTGTTGCCTCTTCTGGTCTCCCTGTTGTTATTTTTAAAAACTTTTGAAACCTCTACCTTGCATGCTCAGTCAGTTTTTCACGATCAGTTTAATACGTGTGGTCTACCCATTCTCTATCAACAACTTGGTTCCCAGCTCACTATTAGGGCATTCTAACCCTCTGACGCTAGAATCATTTACATCCACTAAACAAACAAACAATGACTTCTACCTAGACACACCCACTTGAACGATCTAGAATCCTTGCTAGCACTATTGGAAAACATTGACAAAGTTGAGAAACAAACTTCATGGTTAACACGAGACGCAACAAGTACACAACCGAAGGATCAGAAGTGCCTCCTAAAACATCACACTTTCAAGGAGAAACTTCTCACAATTTCCTATTTGATCTTGATTCACCTCAAATTGGTAGCAACACTAATGATTGGAGTAAAGCCTTTGAGGGTTATGATGATGCAAACAAGCACAATCTGTAGGCATGGAAGAGGAAGAAAGACCCAGGTTTGAACGTAATCCGTTTGGGTCAGATAGTGATGAAGAAATCCCTGAAGATGAATACGAGAAGCTAAAACAAAGCAAAAGAATTCACAAGTTATTGGAACGAATAATTGGAGATGACAAGGAGAAATACTTCCTCCATTTAGCATCCACGGGTGTCAAATTACCCTAGGATTACGATGTGAATGATCTCAAAGAAAAGGATGTACCAAACCCCATATCTATCCTTAACAAACAACTCAATCAAATACAAATTGAGCTCACAAACCTCAAACAAGAGAAGGACAAACCAAAAACAAAATACTCTTTGGATGCCATTTGTCCATTTTCTTTCGACAAAAGTATCACAATGGTTCTATTTCCTCCTAATGTGGCAAGACCAAAATATGACAAATACACAAGGGAAATTGATCCACATGACCATGTGAGAGAATTTTGTGCTCTTAGCATTGAGTATATGCATGAACCCACTTACCTCATGCGACTATTTTCAGGAAGTCTAGGAGGAAATGTCATGGAGTGGTTTTCAAAATTGAATCCTAAAGTTAAAACATTTGAGGAGTTGATGCAACGGTTCATTCAGCATTACTCCTACAACATTCAACATGACATCACCATGATGGATCTATGTAACACCAAGCAGAAAATAGGAGAATCCTTTACGCACTTCCTACAAAGATGGAGGAAGATCTTTGCACGATATTCAAGAGTCATCCCTGAAATAGAAAAGATGGAGATCTTTGTTAATAATCTCATACCTAAATTAAGCTATGCTCTCCAAATGCAAGATTCTCCTAGCTTCGATAGGATGATTAAGAATGCTCTCCGTATCAAAGAGGTCATGGTCAAAAAGGGGGAGATCACCCTTCAAAATGAAAACAAAGGCAGTAGCTCCAACTCTAAGCCTAAATGGTGGAAGCAAAACAAAAATGTTGTTAATGACGGAGTGGTTGATGCGTCCAACATTAATTCTAAAACTGAAGCATTCAATCTTACCAATGGTATGCAAGCAAGTAAGGAGGCTAAAA
>MU228349.1:853738-875135 GCA_018584345.1 Thuja plicata
ATTGGCTTTACAAAGGAGAACCAGTGGACTCTGAGGTCAAAAATGTAAAGATATCCCCAGAACAGTATGGAAAGGGATATGATTTCCTCAAACAAATGGGATACAAAGGAAAAGGACCTCTGAATGATACAGGACGAGGAATCATTGAACCCATACCCATGGAGTTCTACCTCAACAGAGATAAAACAGGATTGGGCTTTACTACTCAATCCAACAAACCTACTTCAAAGAAGAGCCCGCCTTCTGAAGCAGAGAGTGATAAAATAGATGAAATAGTATCAGACCCATGGCTTTATGAGAGATTGCTACATATCGGTACAGAGAATCCTGAATATCAAGGAGAACGCTATGTACCTAGTTTTGAGGTACCATAGGATCTTCATGCTCCTTTGCTAGAACGACCGCCCATTCAAGAGGTAGGAGACACCATAGCTACGATCACTCAAGAGGAACCCCAGCCACATAATTTACATCCTAACTGGGGGCAATTGGTCACTATTACACATGTCCTAGATCTACCTCACTTTGATCTACAAGCAGCTAATTGAGTCCATCAAATAAACATTACTAAATATTTGAATAGATCTGATGATGATGTCACAGACTCTCATGACTATGAGTATGATCGATTATCTATTGCTTCTGAAGAAATTGGGATGGACACGATTCACATGTTTGCAGCTCCTAGTAGGCGACCTGACATCCCTTTCAATGACACTGATCCACCTGAAGCAGAAGAAGAGTCCCTTCCTCCAATCATTGACGGAGACACTGGTGAATACATAACTCTACGAGAATTTCATAGACTACAAGCAAGAAGCCTCCTTTTACAAAGAGATGATGATGAGTTATCTACTGATGAGTCGCTAGAGTTTGATCCATATATACCTAACAATGACCCTTTTAACAACGATCTCGCTCTTATAGATCTAAACATCGAAGATATTAACTTAACAGATTGTGTCATGTCGATTAACAGTTTTGATGCTAACACGATGCTGTCCTTCTCAGAATCTAACTCCCTAAAATTGGTACTTCCAGACCTAATTGATTGGACTGAAACAGATCCTACACCTCTGCTCGACTTTCCCAATGACCACTCCCTGGCATGTTACCTTAATGCTTGTGAACCTCATTCCTCTTCCACCAATGCAGGGAGTGAGGACATGTCATAGGAAGATATCAAGTTTCTTAGTCACGAATTGAAAAATAAAAATAAAAAGTGGACTGATGGTGAAAACCACTCTGTGGCAGTATCAGATCCCAAAATAGTAAAGAAAAAAGACGTATTCGATGGTGAAAACCTCTCAGAGGTGCCAAAGGATGAGACTCTTGATATCCTCCCTGAACACTTTCAAGAAATATCTTCGGTATTAATTGAACCAACACAGTCAGTAAATGTGGGTTCTGTTGAAGATCCTCAGATAGTTCATCTAGCACAATCCCTATCAGAAGAAGAGAAGGTACAATTCATAGAATTCCTGAAGGAGAAAAAGATCAACTTTGCCTGATCCTACACTGATATGTCAGGGCTAGATCCCAATCTCATTATGCACCACTTATCTATAGCTCCTGGGATCAAGTCCGTGAAACAAAAACATAGAAAAATGCATCCTCATGTTGCATTACTAGTGAAAGCAGAATTAGAAAAGTTGTTAAAATATGGATTCATTCGGGTCATTGCCTATGCAGCTTGGATCTCCAATGTGGTCCCTATTTCTAAAACTGATAAATCTATTAGGATATGCATAGACTTCAGGGACCTCAACAAAGCATGTTCGAAGGACGACTTCCCTCTACCAAATATTGACATAATCATAGACCTTACCGCTAGCTACCAAATGTATTCCTTAATGGATGGATTCTCAGGTTATAATCAAATCAAGATCGCCCCTGAGGACCAAGAGAAAATCGCATTCACATGTGCATGGGGCACATTTTGCTGGAACGTTATGCCATTTGGGCTGAAGAATGTCAGAGCCACATATCAAAGAGCTATGACAACCATATTCCATGACATGATGCACAAAAACATGGAAGACTATGTCGATGACACACTGGCTAAATCAAAAGAAAGAAGTACTCATATTGTAGATTTAGGAAAAATATTGGATCAAATGGAACAATTCCAACTTAGGCTCAATCCAAAGAAATGTGCCTTTGGGGTTCAATCAGGAAAGCTCCTAGGATTCATAATGTCGGCAAAGGGAATCGAGGTAGATCCGAAAAAAGTAAAATCTATTCTAGAAATGACTCCTCCACGTAATATCAACCAAATGAGGACACTGCAAGGGAGACTCCAGTCTATCAAGAGATTTATGTCCCAACTTGGAGATAAGGCACAACCCTTTACTAAGCTACTACATAAAGGGGTTACATTCAACTGGGATGAACACTATGAAACCAACTTCAGGGCATTAAAGGTGTACATGTCTGCTCCACCAATTCTTATGGAACCTATTCATGGAAAACCTTTGCTCCTATATATTTCAGCTACAGCTACATCACTAGGAGTATTACTGGTGCAAGAGGATGAAACAAAGAAAGAGCGAGCTATCTAGTACATTAGTAGAACTCTAGTCACTTATGAGCTCAATTATATCATTATTGAGAAAGCATGCTTAGCAGTTGTCTTCGCATCATAGAAATTAAGACACTACATGCTCTCACACACAGTCAAGCTCATAGCTAAGATCGATCCTCTGAAGTATCTTTTAAGTAGAACAACATTAACAGGCCGTTTGGCAAAATGGGTGCTCATTCTAAGTGAATTTGACATTGAGTATGTTGAACGGAGGGCTATTAAAGGACAGGTACTTGTAGATCAACTAGCCGATTCACCGCTCCAGGATGATACACCATTGCTAATTGAATTCCCAGATGAAACAATCATGCATCTCACCGAACATTCATGGAAGATGTACTTTGACGGGTCATTTACTCAACAAGGATCTGGAGCCGGGGTTCTCTTCATTACTCCACAAAGATATAAGATTCCCAAATCTTACAAATTAATGTTTCCATGCACCAACAATATCTCAGAATATGAAGCGTTGGTCAATGGCCTCAAACTCACCATAGAATGGAAGATCATTGAGTTACACATATATGGTGACTCCATACTAGTTATCAGCCAAATCAATGGGGAATATCAAACAAGAGATGAAAAATTGATGCCCTACAAGCAACTAGTTGATGATTTGAAGAAATACTTTGTCTTCGTCACCTTTCAGCACGTACCAAGATCAGAGAATAAAGCTGCATATGCTATGGCTACCTTGGCATCCATGTTACAACTAGAGGAGCATCAATTTTGCTATGACTTATTGGTGGAAGAAATATCCTATCCCGCATTTTCCAATCCAAAATACCAGGTAATATGTCCCTTAAATACCCCAGATCAATCCCTCTATACCAGTATTATTGCCTACCTTTCTAATCAAACCATTCTCGCCAATCTATCTAGAAACGAGAAAAGATCCGTAATTAGGACAACATCGCGTTACGTCCTCATAACTAACAACCTATATTGACGTAGTCTCGATGGTGCACTTCTTCGGTGTTTAGAACCAGAAGAGTCTGATCTAGCTTTAAAAGACGTCCACAAAGGTGTATGTGGACCACACTCGAACGACTTTTCATTAGCTAAAAATTTGCTTAGAGTCGGCTATTATTGGCCTACAATGGAGAAAGATGCTATTCAATTTTCCAAAGCATGTCTTAAATGCCAAACACATGGAAACCTCATCCATGCTCCTACCAGAGAACTGATACCTTTCATAACACATTGGCCATTCCAACAATGGGCCTTTGACTTGGTTGGACAGATATATCCCAACTCTTCAAACGGACACAAGTTCATCATTACAGCCACTGAGTATTTCACAAAGTGGGTCGAAGTCGTGCTGCTAATCAAAGCCACTGGCAAACAGGTGGTTATGTTCATTCTAAACTACATTATTTGTAGATATGGGATACCCTCTTCAATTGTAACAGACAATGGGGGCCAATTTAAAAACCAAGACATTGATGACCTCTGTGAACAGTTTCAAATTGCTCTTCGGTATATTATCCTCAAGGTAATGGACAGGCTGAGGCATCGAACAAAAACATTCTCAAAATCATACACAGAACTGTGAGCAAGTCTAGCAGAGACTGGCATTTACAACTGAATCTGGCACTATGGGCCTATAGAACAAGCATCATAACACCAACTGGAGCCACGCCATTTGCTCTAGTCTATGGCGCTGAAGCAGTACTACCTATTGAGGTTGAAATCCCATCTTTGCGGATCTCTCTACAAGGACTAGTTACTGATGAACAATACCGCATTGATCGGATAAATTCTCTGGACCTACTGGATGAGCGCAGACAACAAGCATTCGATCACCTCAAAGTGTACCAAGCAAGAATGTCCAAAGGTTACAACAAAAAGGTTAAACCATGCAAGTTTGAAGTGGGGGACCTTGTCCTAAAAGAGAATCCTAAAAACCAGCCTAACAAAGAGCATAAAGGAAAGTTTGAACCTAACTGGCTAGGGCCTTATGTTATCACTGCTACTTTTGGGACTGGAGCTTATCAGTTAGCTACACCTGAGGGAGATGTTCTTCCAGATCCTATCAACACTCTACATTTGAAGCGATTCTATGCTTAATGTTCAGCTAGCAGAGCCTTAACAACAAAAAGTTCTTGCAAAACACCAAAAACATTCAGAAAATTGATCCTGAAGAAATCCAAAAATAGTGGAAAAATTCCTACAAAATAGGTACCCTTGGTGAAAACCTGGTAAATAGGCACCTTGATACTACAAAAACATGCAAAAAAGCAAAAATAGCAAAAAAATTGAAAAAGAAAAAAAGTGCCTTGATGAGCACCTGGTAAAACAGGCATCTTGGTAGAAAAAAGAAAGAAAAAGATCTTGCCAAGTGGTGAAAACCTGGCAATCAGGCATCACTTGTGTTCTGCGCTCCATCTATCAATGCACTACTGATAATAGGCCTTCATAATTTTTTCCCGTGTTCATACGCTGACTTCATTTTCCTACATGACTATCTTATCCTCGTTTGGGATTTTTCTATCTTTACGTCTTAGGAATAGGTCATTCTGCACTGGGGGCATATTTGTTGGCATAGTCAGTTGCGGTTGCTAGGTTGCTCTAGGATGGTTTGCCTCACGAACACGATGTTTCTCAATACATGCAAAATAATGTCACTTACTCAAACCACAGGTGTCTTTTGACGAAAAGGAACATGACATTTACATTCATAGCATTCCTACAAATCCGTATTGGATCGGAAATATGAATGAATTATCCTATCAAGACATAGACATGGAACACCATATTACTTGTATTGTAATTTTATGATTGATGAATATTTACTGTGTTTGACATATGGATGAACAAAGTACTACTTAAACACACAATTTGATAATGATTTGATTATGATTTTTTAAATGTCTTGATGATGTTTTCAACTAGGGGCATCTAAGTAATTATGAATTTTATCTGATTGATTCTCAATTGATGATTTGTTATGTCTTCTTAGTTGCTCAATGACGTCTGCACGAAGACAAAGAGTCACAAGGATTGGGGGCATAATGTTTTCTTGAATTTTTGCATATGGTGATTGTTTCACATGATCCTATAAATTTCACTTGACTAGGATGTTTATGGTAAGAGTTGCCACTATGGGTGGATGGCCGCATATATCTCGATCTTGGTTATGTGTAAACTACGGTGAGTTTGACACAATTTCCTTGTCTATTTTTTTGATCCAGATTCTCACTAAGGTATACAAATCATAATGTACCCAAGGATATGAATTTTCAAGGTCATTGTAGGTTCAATATCTTGCCTTAATCAGAAACTGGTATATTAAAAGGAAGGTGACTATTTTGTTATCCTGGCTTCCATGCCTTGATGCCTAAGTCTATTTCTGACATTCCAATAAAATATAGTATTCATATTATCATAATATCAGTGGGTATTAGTGATGATTGTACTATTCGATGGTATCCATTCCAAAAGCGCCCAATGATGATAAAAATGTTACAATATTTGCTAAATCAGTGGCAAAGTCCTAAGAGTCTTCATATAGCTGCATTTAAAAGATTGCCTGATGCATTTTTATCCAACAGTACATAACAACATAAAGAAATTTTAAGCTCAAAACATGGTTTCTATCTTCTACAAACTATCAAGTTAATTACATCATTTATATTACAGATATCATTCATAACATACATTTTCCATTCATTTGGAAAAACAAAACTGAAAAATACAACAATAAAACATCCATGTATTGCATTTTTACTTTTACATCCTAAAGTGCATCCATACATATATTTTTTGCATCACTGGAAAAACAAAGAAAACATACATTTGCATTTTCGCATAGATATCATTTGTTCATATCAGTAATATACTCATTGCATCCACATTATGCAATGATGTTATCAACTATAAACTCACTCATTACGAGATCAAGATATCATGACATGTGCAAAGGGTACATTTACCACATCTATAGAAAGCAAAATGGATACATTTACCACATAAAACATGTCTGAATCTAGAAACTACAAACATGATACAAATCAAAGCATAAAGAGTATCAGTGAACATAACAAGTATCAAAGCATAAAGAGTATCAATGAGCATAAAGAGTATCATAGCATAAAGTGTATCAGATAATATACAGAGTGTCAGTGCACATAAAGAGAATCACTATGCCAAAAAGCACGAATCAGATATATATACGAATCAACGTAATGTACAAAAAAGGGGATCTCAGCAGGATCCAGATATACATGTATAATCTCAAAAGAAAGCAAAATGGTGCACGGTATCAACTCTGGCCCGCCCCCTCTCCTTGGTCAGGAGGAGGAGGAGGTGGTGGCATGAATGGAGCTGCTGGAGGCGGCATGGCCCCCTCTGACTACTGAGCTATGTGCAAAAAAGTGGGTGCTCTCTGACCCTCAGGAACGGCTGCGTGATACAAGGCGTAATAATAAGTCACCCTCTATCCCTGATGGACTACTGTCTAGGCCTATGTATCTCTCTCATCTCTCAGCTGCTCGAGCTGTCTATCCCTGTCTGCTAAAAGTGCCTCTATAGTAGTAACTCTAGCCTCCAAGGCTATGATTTGTGCTCTGAGCTGCTCTCTCTCCTGCTCACACCTCGATAGAGGGTCCTCATCTCTACCAAGATCCTGCTCCTGCACTCTCTGTATCCGCTGTCTCTGCTGCTCAGGAGTAAGTAACAGGCCAGGATCTCTCTATGGGGCCACAAACCTATATCTCGGTCATCTCTGACCACTGCCGCTCACACCACCAGTATCCACTACCTCTCCACCTCCCCCCTATCATCACCATCGTGCCTATCATCTGGGGGAGGATCCCTGCCACCTCTGTCGCCATCTCTGCCACCATCATGGCCCCCATGTTTTCCTAGTGCTCTATCTCTGTCACCTCTCCCCCTGATAGGTCGATCCTCAGGATCATAATCCAGTGGCTCCTCTATACGAGGAATCATCTCCTCCAGCACTGTGAAACATGGAAATGGATGCTAAAGCATCTTTGCAGCATATCCATCTAACACCCTAGTGTCCTCCACATCTGGGCGAGGGTCCCAGTCTATCGCTACCATATCACAAATGTCCTGTGTGGTAGTATCATAAGTCAGCTGTGCTCCCCAGTCAGCTACCTCATCTCTGATCCACGCATATACTACCACATCCTCTGTGCGGCCCTGTTGTCGGCCATACTGTCTCAAAACCCTGGTGATCAAGAAGCACTCTATAATGTACGTGGTCTGGCCTATCAAATATCTGCTCTGACACAAAAAGGGAACCTGCTGAGCATCAGATGTCCATACCTCACAATCTAGGTATGGTCGCCACATGACCTCTGTCATATCGTCGAATAATCGACGCCAATACTCAACCTTGCCCATGTGGGGCTGCTGCAAAAGACCTGTGTACATGTACACATAGGGTTGCTCTGGTGCCCTCTGCCTATCAACAATCGGCCGTGTCAATGGGATGTTCTCCCAGGCCCATACCTGAAGAATCAATATACCCATAGTCATGCTGCGGGTATGGTGGTAAACAATCTCATGAAGCTCTCGGTATATGTGAGCTAAAATGCAGCTCCCACAGGCAAATCATCGATGGTGGACAATCATTTGCTCTACCATGCCAACCCAGCCCACCAAGAAACCATGTTGTCCTCTGTTCGGCATAAGGATGCCGCCTACCAATCTAGCTAAGTATATAGCTAGTCGATCATAGTGATTGACCATGTAGTCCCAGGATAGGTATCTGCGATCTATACTATCATCCTGGAAGAATCTCTGATCAGTCCCGATCGCCACACCAGCTCTTGACTTGAAGTACACCTCATGTCCCACCATGGGCATGCGCAAGATCCTCCAAACATCCTCAGGTGTCACAGTGATCTCACCAGTAGAGAGGTGGAAGGTGTTGTGCTCTAAATGCCATCTCTCAGCCAGAGCAGTCAACAACCGTTGGTTTACCCCAATCTCGGGTAAACCAATCAATGCCCATAATCCACACTGGATCACGATAGTCTACTCATCATCTGACAATCGGCCAGACAATGCCAGAACTCGCGCAGGATACGTGCCTCGAAAGGTGACTACCTCAAACTGGGCCTGATTTTTGACAGAATAGTAAAACATCAACATTCTATCTACAACAAAGGGCATATTCCTACTCTACTCAGTCATTTCAAGTTCATAGGACGCAAACAGATCAAAACAATTTGAAAACATAAGTATTTTACCAGATGCGATCCTAGAAAAATAGGATGCGATCCTAAATGCGGGGTGCGATCCCCGAAATCTGGGATGCGATTCCCTGATGGTTTCTTTCTACACACAAGACTAAATCTACAAGACTGAATGTGATCTGGGGAAACCTGGATGCGACACAGAATCTGGGAAAAACTGGATGCGATGCGCATTTCGCAGGATGCGATCCAGAATCAGGATGCAATCTTACCTTCTACGGGCTCTAAAATGCACAAAAATGCTTGAAATTCAAAAATGCAAAATTCACAGGGTAATTTATCAAGCACTTACCGGTGGTGGGTAATTGGCTGGTCGCTGGTGTCATCGACTCATCTCAAAACGATGTTTCCTCACAGGGACCACCATTTTCTCTGCAGAGCTCTCTAAATTGCTATAGCTGAATGTCAAAATGAATAGTGAAATGGTCAAATTGGAGGCTTATATGGGTCTTTTAGGACATTTAGGGTTTCCATAACTCCTCCCAGATGACTACAAAATCATTTTTGTTCTTTTTTACCTCAATCGGGAACCAAATTGAAGGTGCCTACAACGTTTTCAGCAGCACAGTGTCATTTTTTGTGACAGTTTAAAAAATTGAGAATTTGCTTCGTTTATTAACCACATTGGTAAATGTTGCACATTTCATCATACATCTTGATCTAAACATCATTATCACTCATATTTTCACATAATTAACTTGATACTCTTATGTTTATTTTTAAACACACCTTCTTCTACTTCACTCTTTTTGACCTTATCGCTTCCTGCAAGTGGTCTGTTCTCTACAACTAAGGGATTTTATTTCTTTTCCTTCGATTTTGTTCCCGAGGGGGCATGATCACACTATCATCAATTAAATTTTTGCTCGAAACTGCATTAACAATGACCTCGTTATCAAACAAACTAGGGGCATGACAGTTTCCTTGACTAAGTCGGATCTATTGGATAGAAAGCTTTGGTTCTCATAAGATGGATATCTTATGTTTCCTCATTTTAGAAGATTTTTAAAGCTCCTGGCAGTTTCATACTGGCTTTTGGACGACAACCAAGTTCAGAATCAGTATTATCAATTTTTGGACGACAACCAAGTTTAGAATTGGTATTTTTAAAATCTTTTTTTGATCTTTGGACGACAACCAAGTTTAAGATCAATTCTATTAGTTTTGTTCAATCAAGTGTGAGACTTATCTCATCAACATTTCGTTTGACAACCAAGGACAGAATTCTCAATCTTTTTGAAGTCAAAATCAAAAACTTTCTTTGAATCAATGCGCTGCTCGCACATCAATTCAAAGAGGGGCAAATGTAACCACCTGAATTTGGTATGTTCTAACTATGGACCCAATTTTCCCTAAGTGTGATCATACCCTCGATTATGTCCAAACGACCCTATTACTGCTTGGCATAATTCTTTAAATCAATTTAATGTCCTAGGTGATTTTTATCACTGATTTATATTAACTATTATAGCCATGTAATTCAAATCAATTTCGACCAATTAAATCAAACCAAAATCAAATATGGCTATAGTATTTAATTATAAAGGAATTAAATAAATTCCTAAATAAAATACCCACTTGCAATTAACCTATTTCCCCTAGCCTATTTAATTTAATTAAAATGGCTATAGTCTTCTAATTATTAAAAAGCAATTAAATTGTTTAAATAATTAATTCCTATATTTCTAAATGAATTAAATAAGTTTATTTCATTTATTAATATTCCCTCAAACCCCAACCTAACCCATCTCAACCACTTCTATCCTGGGTTCTAACCCTTCTCAACCCATTCACCCATGCTCATCTAATCCTAATCCTAAATTCTTCTCTAACCCACCTCCTAATGTTGTCACATTCCATTAAGGAATACTTAACAACTCAACCCACTTGAGAAAGTCCACTTTCTCAAGATGAACTTTCTTAAAGTCCATTTTCTCAAGCCACTCTCTTACATCCTCCCTTACCTCTTTAAGACTTTCTTTAATGCCTTCATTAATATGGAGACCTTAAGCCTATGTCTCTTCCATGCCTTATTAATGCCTGGGGCATTAATGGCTCTTAAATATTCATTTATGAGTCTCCTAATTCATAAATGAACCTTGTCCCCCCTCTTTCTCTCCCATTCTTCTATAAATAGAAGCCTGTTTTGAGAGCAAATGAACCTTCACTTTAGATCAAAAATACATTGTTATGCTGTTGAATTAATATTAGACTCATATTTCATCTATTATCTCATGCTAGTTCATTGTTTTAGTTTCATCTTTTAAGGCTATGTTATATGCTTTTTCATCTTTTTAGCTTAAATTTATATTAAATCCTTCGTGCTAGAGTAGTATTGATCACTGATTTATAGCATATTATGAGGGCTAGTATGTTGTGAATTACACTCTTTCTAGTTAGAAGGCAATAGGCTGATATTAGTGGTTTTGAACATTTTATCTAATCATTTGGACTAATGCAATGACCTATTGAGTGTTTGTGTTATTTTCATCAGGTACCCAAATACACACACACAGCTACTATTTCAATAGATGGCAGGGAAGTAAGAATCAATAGGGAGCCAAGATCTCCATATATTATTGATGAAGACATTTCAATGGAGATAATAAACTTCTGTCATTCAGACATGGATAATTTACAAGTGAGTATCACTAAGCCAACACTAGAAATTAGTATCCTCATTGGAGTGCATTTGCATGAGAATCAGGAAGAGCTTTGGAAAATGACCTTTGATGGAGCATGAAGTAAGGAAGGTAATGGTGTTGGGATCACTTTTATATCTCCATGTGGTAAGATTACAAAGTTTTCTTTCTTGCTAAATTTTGAATGTACTAATAATATTTCAGAATATGAAGCATTAATCCTTGGTTTAAAAATTGCAAAATCTTATGGTATTAAGATGCTTTCAGTTTATGGTGACTCTGATTTAATTGTTTCTCAAGTCAAAAATAAATTCACAACTAAAAATCCTAGATTAAAACAATATAGGAATTTAGTTTGGGATTTAATTGAATTTTTTGATGCATTTTCAATCAAATGGATAGAAAGATATGAGAATTCCCTTGCAGAATTATTGGCTAATTTAGCCATCAGGTAGGTTGATGTTCCTTTTGATGAGATTGTGTAGATTGAGATTAAAAAAAAAATAGACCATCAATTCCTGACAATGTGTAGAATTAGCAAGTGTTCGAAGATGACAAAAATCTTCTCAAATTTTGAAGAATGAAGACAGATATGAGGACCAAAACATAGACTAGGATGGCTATGTTGAGAATCAAGATGGAAAGTAAACTTTTTTTGGAAAGGAAGTGGTGCAACAAAAGACAAACTAAATTTTCAGAGGCTTGGTGGCACTTGAAGGAGTTTTTGATGAGCAAGAAAGTCTTAAGATGGGTAAGACAATTAAAAAGTATGAAGAAGTTGAGAAGATCAACTTGGGAAATGATCATACTCCTAAGGAAGTATACATAGGTAAGAAGCTCACTCCTAAGATCAAAGCTAATTCGACAACCCTAATAAGAAAATAAAGGCACATTTTTGCATGGTCATATGATGAGCTTAAAGCTTACTGTGAAGATTTATTTCAGCATGAAATCCCTTTAAAGCAAAATGCAAAGCCTTTTAGACAAAGACAGTGTCCTATAAACCCAATACTAGCCCCTAAAATGAGGGAAGAGCTTGTCAAATTAAGAGATGCAGGAATAATAGTGCCTATAAGACATTCTATGTGGGTATCAAACTTAGCTCCAGTTAGAAAGAAGAATGGAGATATAAGATTATGTGTGCATTTTAGAAATTTCAATGTATCATCTTTAAAAGATAACTATGCATTGCCTAATATGGAGGCTCTTTTACAAAAGATTATTGGGAATGAATTATTGTCTATGATGGATGGATTCCCAGGATATAACCAAGTGAAGGTTAAAGAGTCAAAGCAATACAAGACAACCTTTACCGCTCCTTTGGGAACCTATGTTTATGCAAGGATGCCCTTTGGGTTGACTAATGCAGGAGCAACATTCCAAAGAGAAATTTTTTAAAAGAGATTTGGAATATGGGATATCTCTAAACCCAAAGAAATGTCACTTTGGAGTAACTGAAGGGAAGTTACTTGGGCACATTGTATCAAAGGATGGTGTGAGGATAGACCCTGAAAGAATTGCAGCTATAGATAAAATCCAGATCCCCAAGAATGTTAAAGGAATCCAGTCCTTTTTTGGACAAATAAACTTTGTAAGAAGATTTGTCCCAAACTTCTCAGAGACAATTAAGCCTATTGCCAAAATGTTAAAAAAGGGTGTAGAGGTTAAATGTGTAAATGAGGCCCTAGAGGCATTTGCTAATATTAAGAAAGCAATCAAGGAAGCTCCAATCCTTAAGACACCCGATTTATCCAAACCTTTTTAGATATTTTCTTTTGCCTATTATCATACTATTGTTGTTTTTATGTTAAAAAATAATATTGAAAGCTATGGGCAACCAATAACATTGTTTAGTAAAACTCTTCAAGCAACAGAACTGAATTATGACATAAATGAAAAGGAAGCTTATGCCCTTGTCAAAGTAGTGAAATCTTTTAGGCCATACTTGGTAGGAGAAAAGGTGATAGCTTATGTGCCAAATGCAATAATTAAAGACATATCTAAACAGTCAGAGGTTACATGCAGGAGATGTAGATGGGTGAATCAGATCTAGCAATTTGACATGGAGACCCAAATAACAAAGTGTTGATCTCCAAGTTTTGTTGTCTATTAGTGTCACACACTTAGTCATAATCAAGGCAGGTTGGTCGGTCATCACTGCGACTGAGCCATCCCACTAAGGCCAAGCAATGCAATGACTTGTGTATTGATCGAGCAGTAGTCACTATCGAGAAATTCAGTGTTCCCCGAGTACTCAGTAGTTGCCAAGCAGAATGATTGTCGATTTGCATAGACAGTAAGTGTCGAGTGACAATTTTGACTAAGCATCAAAGTTTACATATGTCGAGTAAGATAATTTTTATATATATATGTGTTTGGAATGGCACAAAAACTTAGGTAAACCCTTTTGGCCGACTTCTATGAATCATTAAATGATTGTTGAAGATATTTAATGCATTAATTACGCGTTATTTATGAGATCATTGATCCCTATGCAAGCAATGCAACCAATCAAAATTAGGGATACTTAAGTGGCAAAATATGATGAATCTAGATCATTGATCTTGATCTGGATGTTTCATCAATGATCTATATATGGGATGCTTCAAACCCTAATATATGCATGAATGTGGATGTGGATGTGAAGTGCGGAGATTGGGTGTGTATGCATGTTTTTTATATTTGAAGCATAGATCAAGTAGAGTGACCAAGCAGAGCAGTGAAGGATAGTAAAGAGATATATAAGATTGAGAGATCAGTTAAGAGTTGGAAAGAGGAGATTTGTTATCAACATTTGAAGTGTAGACCAAAGGATCAGGTACTAATACATTCTAACAAATGAATCAAGGTAAATCTCTTAACAAAGTGATCCTAACAAGCCTTTTTAAATATCTTAACAGAGTGCTTACTTAGTTGTAAGTTTAAATCCTTTAACAAGGTAGATTTTATAAGTTTGTAAGCTCTTAACAGGGAAGACCCCTCACAAGGTAGATCATCAGAACTGATCAAACTTTGTAGCCCTAACAGGCACACTTTATTACTACAGTAGTGAAGATTTGTGGGTCTCATCCCCACCCTAGTTTTACCTTCAATGGTTTCTGGGTTACCAAATATTTGTGTTATGTGTTCATTATGGATGTGATTAGATGTTAGATCTATTACAAAATTTTAGTTTATGTTTATGAATACATGTTGAATCAATTTGTTTTAAAAGTGTAAATTTTTTATAGATCTAATTCACCCCCCTCTCAGTATATTGCTTTGGCATATTAGACTTCCAACAATTAGTATCAGAGCATTGTTCTCTTAAAAGAAGTCTAACCACTTTAGAGTTAAGATCTTGGAGATGGAGGTTTATAAGTTGGGAAAGGTCATTGAGAATCAGAAGATTGATATCCAACTGGCACTACAGTAGCTTGAGACAGCAAGAGAAGAATTGAGGAAATCCTTAAAGGCTAGGAAAGAATTCTAAATGACACTTCATATAAAGAAGAAGACATTGAAGGTCTATTTGAAAATGGAGATTCCAAAGAAATTAATACAACAATTGCAGAAGAACAAAACACTGAAAAAAAAATTCTAAATTCTAACGATAGAACATGAAACTCAATCGATAACATCATGTGAGGTGATTGATCAAAAGAAGAAAGTTGGGGAAGACAAGACAATGGCAGAAGAAGACAAGAAACAAATGGCTACCATAATTTATGAAAGGACAAGTGATGTGTAGAATCTCACAAACAATCAGTTGGACATGGTCAACCAACTATTATTTACAAATCAAGAAGTAAACAGAAAAGATATTGAAATTACATATCTGAGATCATAGAACAATCAACTAAAAAATGAGTTGAGATCTGAAAGAGAACTCATTGAGAGGATAAACAAACCTAATAAGTCCTTGAGATACTTTGAGGAACTAATGAGGTCACCAAGAAGGAATAATGACACCTTTGGACTAGGCCATACTGAGCACCTGTCATCAACTAAAGAAGGAGAATCATCAAAGAGTGGAGAACAAAGGAATGCAAAGTTGAAGAACAACAAACCTACATGTCGTCATTATGGGAAACCTGGTCACATAGCAAAAAATTTCTGAAGCAAGAATGGTAAGTCCAATCCTAAACCTAAATTCAATGGATATTGCTTTAACTGTAAGAAGCATGGACATCATGCACATGAATGCAGGTCAAAGACTATAAATACACCTACTTCACCTAGATTTCAAGGACATTGTTACAATTACCAAAAGTTTGGTCATAGAACTCAAGATTTTAGATCCAATGCAAAATCCAAATAGACATCCAAGAAATAAGGCAATACACCAAGGAAAGGGAACACATTCAATTGGGATTATAATACAAGGCATAGTTGTCATTGTTGTGGTGAATATGGTCATATTGTAGAACATTGTATAATGACACACTTTAGAGGTAAAACCAAGAGTTGGGTGAATGGAAGTTTGGTATGTTATAGTTGTCACAAGATTGGTCATACTAAGAGAGACTACAAGACCAGATCCCTAACACCTACTATTGAGCAGATAGAGAATTAGATGAATTTGACATGGAGGAAGAAAGAATAAGCAAGCAGTAGTGGACCCTGTGAAGTTGAAATCACCCAATTTAATGGATTAGGTGATCACACTACTAAAGCTATACTTTACACCTGTTCCTAACATAAGATGTATTAAAGTCCATATCTGCATAAGTTAAGATGTATTAGGAAAGATTTGAGACAAGAATCGAGCAAAGAATTGATATGCATATTTGATGTCAAGCATCACTATTAATATGTGTCGAGCTCCTATACTAACTGAGCTAATATGTTGACTGAGTGTCAGTAGTGACTGAGTCACTATTCTGACCGAGTAATGGAATGAGTTAACAAAGCTATTTATTGAAGATTCGGGACAATTGTTACACACCTACCATTGTATGAAACATTTAATGAACACCTAATTCGATCGTTTGAGGGTATATAATGGATTTAGTTGTTCATTTTCATTTCACAAAGCAAAAAGAGTTTGCAGAGTGATTCAGAGGTGATTCAAAGAGAAATTTGAGTGAAGTTTGTAAATATTCCACCTGTGTATCATTGACAAGTATTGTGAAAGGTTAAAGACCCATTGTTTCTGAGTTACCCAGAGTTCATTTCATGAACCCTAATCTGAGAAATGGATGTTAGTACATATGCTGGAGTGAAGAGACAAGATAAGGAACTTAAGAATGTTCAGTTAGTTAGGAGCTACGCATGTGCACTGCCCAATTCTCATGTTGTACCTAAGACTGCGGTGAAGGGATATCTTTCGTGAGATCTGTCATCAATCTCGCCAAAATTTCTTTTGATCCATGATGTGAGAGCATGCTACATGTGCAAGATAAGTGAAGTTGGAGCTTTTGAGTTAAGGGAAGCCTAAAACAAACTACGTGAGAATGGGGCATTGAAGGTTGGGCATCAACACATTGTCAACAAAGGGTTAGTCTATGCCGTAGATTTCCTGTACAACTTCAAAATCGAATGGATCGGGATAGTTCTGAGCAAAATTCAAGATATGATCATATGGCTAGAGAATGGACCAGTGAAGATCACCAAGGATATCATCCACTGAGTCACTAGTTTCCCTATTGTGTAAGGGAAAAGGACAACAAACTATCCTGATCCATTCAATTTTGAGTTAAGGGAAGCCTACAACAAACTATGTGAGAAATTGGTTACCCTTTTGAGTTAAGGGAAGCCTACAACAAACTATGTGAGAATGGGGCATTAAAGGCTGGGCATCAACACATTGTCGACAAAGGGTTAGTCTATGCTGTAGATTTCCTGTGCGACTTCAAAATCGAATGGATCGGGATAGTTCTGAGCAAAATTCAAGATATGAGCATATGGCTAGAGAATGGACCAGTGAAGATCACCAAGGATATCATCCATCGAGTCACTGGTTACCTTATTGTGTAAGGGAAAAGGACAATGTGTTGTCAAAGTAAAGAAGAAGTTGAAAAGAACACTTTAACCAAGTGGAATAAAAGAGGAATGACAATTTCAACGATTGTTGATCCTGAAATTGACTTTGCAGTAAGAGTGATTGCTCACAAGTTTTATCAGTCAGGAAGATTGGATAGTGTTCCTTGCGTTGCAGTTGATCAAGCATGGAAGATATTGAAAAAGAATCATATATATGATCTTGTTGAGCTACAGTTAACTCAACTTGCCGAGACCTATCATCCATCAAGAAGGAAAATAATTCTATGTGTAAGTTCAGATCCCTGTTAGTTTGCATATTTTTCTATGTTCAGAATAATTTTCCTACTATAGGAGATGTAGTATGGAGTCAGGACCCATCAATGACACAACAAGTTAATGAGTTCATACAACAAATAGGAGATGATTTTGATAATGTCATGGGTAATTACTTTGTTGAATTCAAAAAGAAGATGAGATTAAGGAGCATAATCCTTGTTTCACTAGTAGAGAAGCATTATGTTGATGTTTTATTTCTAGTTGATATTGATTACACTTATCATGTACAAGATGTAGTACCAAGGGTAGCATGGTTGATTCCATTACCTTATGAAATAAATATAGACGAGACATCTGCAGTAATCACAACATTACTTGTAGAGAAAGTTGATAAGAAGGCTACAGTATTTGGGAAGTATGAGGAAGAAAAAACTAAGATCACCATGGGATTGAAGGCTGCAACCATGGAGAGGAAGAGAAAGAAAATAGTGAAGAATATTGAGAAGATGTTTGGAGAACAAGAAGAAGAAGATGATGCACCAATATAGATCACACAAGGTCAAGGTGAGGAGAAATCTAGTGATTTAGAAGAGAGTGAAGATGAAGATGTGAAAGTGAATAAGAAGGGTAAGAAAGTGATGGTTGCTGAGACAACTAAGAAGAGGAGTTCACAACATAAACATACTCCTCCTGCCACATCTAGACCAAGAACTAGGGCATCAGTAACTACAGTAATAGTCAAGCCACCAGAGAAAATCTTATTAAAGAAAGCAGAAGGAGAGAGCTCAAGGAAAAGGAAACAAGTACAAACTGAAGCTGAGCCGAGCAAACCCAAGAGGAAGCTGAGAAGGAAATAAATATTGGGTAAATATGATGAAGATGAAGAGATGAAAGAAATAGAAGACATCAACAATATAAAAGTTGCTACGCATAAACATCCTACAAATGTTGATGAGATTTGTCATAACATCAGGAGTTCAGCAGGATTGTCAGGATTCAAGCTCATTAAGTTTGAACAGTTGAGTGTCGAGGACAAGGCAAAGATAGAAGAGGCCATGATGTATATGTCAGCTTCATTCAATATGACACCTTTAGAGATTGGGAATCTAGTCTCCAAGGAATTGTTAAAGAAGATAGATGAGAGATGATAGTTTTCTCTTAAGACTGAAAGGAAGATTAGAGAAGGGGCATTAGCCCAAATAATGCCTAAACTGATATAGAAACAATGAGAAAAATTCATGGAGCAACATAGGAATAGATTTATTCCTAAGTTGAGAGCATATTCTATATTGAAGAAAGATGTTGAAGGAGTTGTACAACAGAGTCAAAGAATATGGAAGATAATTTTTGGACTACTAGTTGATAAGAGTGCAAGAAAAGATGAAGGCACGTCATAAAAAGTAGAGCTTGATAAAAAAATAAGATATTGATGAGCCAGATAATGTTGAGGATGAAGTAAAGGAGAAGGTTGAGGATACACAAACATATGACTTTGCAATTAATGACTCAATCACAATTACTAGCGATGATACACGAGGTTTTAAATGTCGAGGAGCAAGGTGAAGATATAATCAATATTCCAGATTCCCCTACCAAGGCAAACTTTGAAGTTATTGATGAAGGAGATAAGATAAAAGAAGATCAAGCACATAAATCTGCAATAGATATCTCCGGACCTCGTAAAGAAGAAACAAAGGACACTAAGCCGACTAAGACATAGGAGAAACAAGAGCCTATAAAGCAAGATGTTATTCAAGAATTGATAAAGCCACCACTCACTGAGACTTAGATTGTTGATACACTTTAACAACATGCAATTTTCACTCAGAAGGAGTTAGTCACAATCAGTGGTGACACTAGTACATTGCAGGCTGAGCAGAAGCCAAGTAGCAATAAGAGGCTATTCAAGCATTGATAAATCTACCACTCACTAAGACTAAGATTGTTGATACACCTGAACAATAGACAATTTTCACTTAGAAGGAGTTAGTCACAATAAGTGGTGATACTAGTACATTGCAGGCTAAGAAAAAGCCAAGTAGCAGCACACCAAAGACTAAGAAGATGAAGTCACATAAGAAAAAGGATAAGTCTCTAAGCACTAAGGTAACACTTGATGAAGTTATAGTGATTCCAAAATGGGACATTGATAAATTATCTTATGAGCAAGTGCAGATTTTGCAGAGTTTACTGAAAAGGAAGAGAGAGCAAGAGAAAATGAAACGACAACATCACAGAAGCAAGTATCGCATGATATCAAAGATATATTTGTTGATGCATTTGAGCTTCAAGATGTAAATGAGCAAGCACTTATAATAGATCAATTGGTTCACATTGTTCAGAAGGTGAAAAATGATGATATTGATGAAAATTAGAAGCTCATGCAATGGTTTGAGAGAAAGTTTGAGTCCAAAGTTCTTGAGAAAGTTGCAAAAGAACTTAATGCAAAACATGTTGTATTTTCTATTTTGGTAAGTAACCTAGAAGAACTTGTAGAAAATGTTCTTTCTTTGTACAAACAATTATGTTATGTTGAATTATTTACAAAGGAGAATCAACAACTTATTGAGAAGCTACAGTTAGACCTGAAGTCAATAGGACATTCACTGAGCGTGGATGCAAGCTCCATCTCTATTCATTTTAACAGGTTGACTCATGCCCATAGGAGATTAGTCGAGCTCATGGCTAATGATGGAAGAATAGTGGATAAGTTTATTTCCATTCAAACCATGTTGATACCTCATTTGGAGGTCATGCAGAGAGAGTTGAAAGTTGCAAAAGAATTAGCACAGAGGGAGCCACCTCTTAATATTGCAGAGAGTTTGATTGATCTAGCTGTCGAGCTAGAAATCAAGCTACATGTTTTGGAATCTATTAGAACTAGTTGGTATAATGCATTGGCCATGATCCTACAGATTCATAAACCATTTGTAGACAAGTATGGTCTAATCCCTACAATCTCAATAGACAAGAGTGACAAAAACAAGGGGGAAATGTAATTAGATATAATCAAGGGGGAAATGTAATATATGTAGACAAGGAAATAACATAATGATTTGAGTAGAGAAGGTATAACATACTTTTTTTTTTTTTTTTTGAGATATTTACTTAAGATTGTGTTGTATGTATAGTGAAGTCTTTATGAAGACCGGGTCATAATCTTAGGGGGAGTCTTTGGTATACTTGAGTACTATTTTTGTTAAGGACTGAAGGGTCATGACAAAGTGTTTTTTCCACTAATGTCAAAGGGGGAGATTGTTGATCTCCAAGTTTTGTTGTTTATTAGTGTCACACACTTAGTCATAATCAAGGCAGGTTGGTCGGTCATCACTGTGACTTAGCCATCCCACTAAGGCTGAGAAATGTAATGACTTGTGTATTGATCGAGGAGGATTCACTACCGAGCAAGTCAGTGGTCACCAAGTACTCAGTAGTTTTTGAGCAAAATGATTGCCGATTTGCATAGACAGTCAGTGTCGAGTGACAGTTTTGATCGAGCATCAGAGTTTACATATGCCGAGTAAGACAATTTTTATATGTGTTTGGAATGGCACAAACATAGGTAACCCATTTTGTCTGACTTCTATGAATCATTTAATGATTTTTGAAGATATTTAATGCATTAATTATGTGTTATTTCTGAGATCATTGATCCATATACAAGCAATGCAACCAATCAAAATTAGGGATGCTTGAGCGGCAAA
>MU228349.1:891345-914249 GCA_018584345.1 Thuja plicata
TGGTCTTATTGGGTCTTAAGGGTCCTATTAGTTCCCACTGGGTCTTAATTAGTCTTAATTGGTCAAGTAATAGGTCCTAATTGGTCAAGTATTAGTCACATATTAGGTCTTAATTCCAGTTCTATTAGGTCTTATTAGTAGGTATTAGATCTTATTTGGTCTTTTGTGTGTGTGTGTGTGTGAGAGAGAGAGAGAGAGAGAGAGAGAGATTATTGTTTATTTTTGGACCTAGGGTTTGCAATTTTGTTTTCAGTTGTGTCTAGGTTTAATTCAAATTATTTTCTACCTACGGTTTCTTGTTTCAGTTGTGTTTAGGTTTAGGTTTTCTACCCAGGGTTTTAAGTTTTGAAAGTCTTATTGTTTTCTACAATAATTTACAAAGTAAAATAAAACTAAACATAATGTAATTTATTGTAATCCTATTAAAAAAACAAACTTCAAACATTAAACATAATATGTATTGAACATTAAATATTAAATTAGTTATGAGAGAGAGAGAGAGTTTATTGTTTATTTTCTAGACCTAGGGTTTACAAATTTGTTTTCAGTTGTGTCTAGGTTTACATTTGTGTTTTCTACCTAGGTTTACAATCTTGTTTTAGTTGTGTTTAGGTTTTATTTTTCTACCTAGGATTAAATCAGTTTTGAAAGTTTTGTTGTCTTCTACAATAATTTACAAATTTAAATAAAACTAAACATAACAATTTATTTTAATCCAATTAAAAAAAAAACTTTAAACATTAAACTGTAATCATAATACATTTTTTAACATTAAACTAATTAAAAATAATAATAAATAACATTTTTAATGAAAAAATAATAAAAAATAATATGTACATGGACTCGAAAAAACAATAGCAAGGGGGTCAACGGTAGCTCTCAAAACGGGCACTCGTCTACAACAAAACGTGATTCCATTTTGCAAGTTGTGAAAATGACTTGCAAAACGGGTTAAAAGAAAAATTAAATACTTTTACAAAACGGGTGCCCATTTTGGTCTAGGCGCCTAAACCAAAACAGGCGCCCATTTTATATTTACGGCTCGGGCATACAAAGCATAACGGGCACCCGTTTCTAAAAACACGGGTGCCCGTTTTGGTTTGCCAATTTTTTTTGGCCGCAGACTTCTGCAGAATTGGCACCCAACTTTGTGCTTGCACCCGTAGATTGTATAAGCATGTAAGCTCTTAATAGGGCAGACCCCTCACAAGGTAGATCGGGTGCCCGTTTTGGTTTGCCAATTTTTTTTGGCCACAGACTTTCGCGGAATTGGCACCCAACTTTGTGCTTGCACCCGTAGATTGTATAAGCCTGTAAGCTCTTAACATGGCAGACCCCTCATAGGGTAGATCATCAGAAGTGATTAAACTTTGT
This sequence comes from Thuja plicata, assembly GCA_018584345.1. Taxonomy (NCBI): domain Eukaryota; kingdom Viridiplantae; phylum Streptophyta; class Pinopsida; order Cupressales; family Cupressaceae; genus Thuja; species Thuja plicata. The sequence continues at coordinate 892,720 of MU228349.1, forward strand.
AGCCCTAACAGGCACACTTTATTACTGTAGTAGTGAAGATTTGTGGGTCTCATACCCACCCCAGTTTTACCTTCAAGGGTTTTGGGGTTAGCAAATCTTTGTGTTATGTGTTCATTATGGATGTGATTGATGTTAGATCTATTACAATATTTCAGATTGTGTTTATGAATATATGTTGAATCAGTTTGTTTTAAAACTGTAAAAGTTTTACAGATCTGATTCACCCCCTCCCAGTATACTGATTTTCCATATTAGACTTCCAACATAAAGTTGGTTAGAGGACAAGGTCTTGCTAAACTTATGGTTGAATCAAATCTCGAGGAAGTTCAAGTAAATTAGGTGAAATATGAAGAATTAATAGTAAGTATTGAAAAATATCCTTGGTATATTGACATGATATATTTCTTAAAGCATATGAAATGTCAAGAAGGGTTAAATGATAATAAAAAAAGAACAATAAAGTTACATGCATCTAGATATGTTTTGATACAAGGTGACTTATATTGGAAAAATAGAGAAGGTGTTCTTTTGTTTTGTCTAGATGTGTACCAAGTAGATTCAGTGTTGAAGGAGTTACATGATGGAGTATGTGGTGACCACTTTTTAGCAAGAACTACTGCCCATAAGATATTGCATGATGGGTATTATTTGCCACATGTTTTTAAAGATAGTTATACATATGTTAGAAAGTGTGAGGCTTGCCAAAAAATTTCAGGAAAATTAAAGTACAATGGTGCATTACCCCTTAGAACTTTGTCCACTAAAGAGCCATTTCAAATGTGGGGGATAGATTTCATTGGTGAAATTGTTGATGTCTCTAGTGGACAGCACAAATGGATTCTAGTTGCAATAGATTACTTTACTAAATGGGTTGAGGTCATACCCTCTAGACAAGCTACAAGTAGGGTAGTGATAAAATTCTTAACATAGAATTTATTAACAAGATTTGGTGTTCCTTGCAAGATTTTTTGTGATAGTGGCATGTTTTTTAGATCCAAAGAGTTCTTTGATTTTTGTAATACTTATGGTATTAATTTTTCATACTCTCCCACTTACCATCCACGAGGAAATGGTCAGGCAGAGTCAAGTAACAAAAATATAATGAAGATCATTAAGAGAATGTTAAGCCATAGCAAGAGGGCATGGGACTCCAAATTACCTTTGCCACTTTGGGCAGATATAATAAAAGTCAAGAAGTATACACGGTTTTCTCCTTATGAATTGGTCTATGGGAAACAAGCTAGATTGCCTTTGAACAATCTACTCCCTGTGTATAAGTTTGTCAAGGAAGAACAGTTAGAAGACATAGATTTCATGGAGAATAGGATGAATCGGCTTGCAGAAGTAGATGAAATTATAAGAAATGCACAAAGTCAAAATTTTAAGAAGCAGATGTAAGTGAAAGCTTTGCATGATAAAAGGGCCAAAGAAAGGAATTTTCAGAAGGGAGATTGGGTGTTGAAATTGAATGCTAAAGACCAAGACAAAGGAAAGAATGGAAAATTTGAAGCTTTTTGGCTAGGACCTTATATAATTTTTGAGAATGCAAGAGAGAATAATTATTTATTACAAGATATAGAAGGCCATATTCAAGAATTCCCGACTCATGCTCAGTATCTAAAGCCAATTTTCTCTTGAAACAGGGAGTATTTCTAAAACTTTACATTTTTATTATGTTTTATTTCAAATTTTTTTGTTGTGTTTCTTTTACTTTTGTTTTGGTCTGCTTCTCCAGAGAAAATTGAGATCTTGTTGTGTCCAAGTATGAACACACATCCACAAAAAGAGCCACTGGTGGAAACTAAATTTACAGGTCAATTTATATATCTAAAAGCTTAAGGAAGTATTCTTTTTCCTATGTAAATAAATTCTTATGTTTTATCCTCTTGTTTTAACCTTAGTATTATTTTCAAATTCATAATTTTAACCATTATATATGTTTTCCCAGGCTTTTTAATGTTTTATTCTTTCACGCAGATCCGTTTGATGATGTAAAACCTCAACGAGGATCAATGGCTGGCGCTTTTCCTTAAACATAAAACAAACAATCTTTACTCGTCAAAACATCATGACTAGCTGCCACGTGTTCGCCAAGATCTCGTCAGGGTGGGGTCAAAGGAATTAAGCACCAAGCAGATCAAATCTCATGATTGAAAATAGCTTGCAAATGATTCTTAACACAAAAACAAAATCCTCACCAAACAGAGAAGCCCTATCAACTTACAATTTTCCTGGTTGTTTGAACTTCACAATACTTTCATTGTTCTCCGCACAAACCTGCAACTCTATACCTTGCCCTTTTTTCTTGAACTAGGTGTCGAATGTCCCTAGAATGATGCATTTATAGATTTCATCTCATTAGTAAAAAAAACCATCTCCTCAATCATTAACTCGCACACTTGTATTTACTTCGACTATTTGTGGCGAGTTCTTCCTTCATTTTGAGTTGTCCATCAAATTAAAAAATGCAAATGGAATTTAGAAAACCCACATCATAAAAAAAAAGTGCCAAAATGCCAAATGTCACAATTTAATTTAAAAAAAAACCCTTCTTTTTCGTCACTTGGCGAACCAACATAAATTTTGTTGTCATGTGTCATCTCCTCGCTCACTCGTAGCTTCAAACTCTTCATTTCATCTTATTGCTGCGAGGCTCTGATTGACCGCCAAGGAATCCTTATCGCATCATTGCAATCACCCAAGTCATGTTCTTTAAACTACTGCAAGGTTGTGACTATCATTCTCTTTAACTTTTTCATCAAGTTTCACGGGCTTGCAACACTTTACATTGCTCAACACAACTTGTTGCGATGCTGCGACAACTACTTTCTTTAACTGTTATAAACCTAGTCACAAGCTCGCAACCTATTGACAAACCCTTTAGTAATTATTGCGACCATGCGATCATAATGACTAACTTAACCATAACATTCCCGCCGCAACCTTGCAACACCAAACCTTTTATAAACTTAACCGCAGTGAGGTTGTGATTACTATATGCTTTATCTTTTAGAGCCCCTTTCCCTTCCATGTGGCGACCTATTGCACACTCGCATCCCTAGTACTTAACCACTAAGAAACCTTGTGAGTCTATGATTAACCTCAAACATAACCATTATGTTAGTGTTAAACTGCCACTTGTCGCGTTCTCGCATATTCATGACCTAAATAGCTTCTTTCCACGTAACCATTGTGAACCTGCAACAACTAACCTTTATGGTTCACTTGCAGGCTCGCAACATCAAACTATTTATCTTCTTAACCACAACGATGATGTGACTACACAAATCTCTGACCCACTCACATCCTCACAACATTAAACAGTTTAGTGTCTTTAACTGCAGTAACTACATAACAGTCCCTTTTACTCGCAAGCTCGCAACACTATTGCAATAAGACCTATCTCAAGCTACGAATAAGAAACAACTAAAAAATAAGATCAACACTTGACCACCCTGACCTATGAACATGGATTAACAACAATAGAACAAAAAGGACTTGCTCTGATACCAGAATTTTCAAAGACAAACCTGAATAAAATACAAACATGAACATTTAAAGAAAAAATTCATGAGACAAGGATGCGGTAAAACTTTAAAAGCAAGGCCAAACCCTATCATAGACCTGATATGTAACAAGAACAAGCATGGAAGATATCCAACATTTTTCAGTACCACCAATCATGTTTTCTAGATCTGTACTTAGATTTGAAAGGGCACCCAACACAGTCAACATGCATCATAACCTCTTCCTCCTCCAGAATAATCATGCCAAAGTCAATGCCTTCTTCCTTAATGTCAACCTCAAATAATTCGTCCTCCTCCTCATCACTCACATAGCCTTCAAAACATGCATGTAGTTCTTCACCCAACCTTCTCTTTCATTAGCCACTTCAGATACCATCTATTTTAAGAACATGATGCTGCAGGAAATATTTTCCCTTCTCTATGGGAAGAGAGGGGGCTTTGTAGAAGTAATCAATGGAAATCTCCTTACCTCTTCGTCATTGTGTCACAACACATAATCATATTTGGGGAGTGAAACCATTCTATCATGGTCCACATTTTCTAGAACTTCCTCAAGCTCGCAAAGAAAGGAGTTTTTGATACACTTTTGGCATAAGAGCCTCATAATTTCCTTTGGCTCCTCCGTCTCTAGCAGTGTTTCCAAAAACATGACAAATGCATACTTATTAACCATGTGTTTATGTCTTTCCCTTAAGAATTCACTACCTAGAATTACCTCCACACCATGAATAACCAAGGTAAGGCTTGAGATAAATATCCTCTTCAATCATTTCTTTGACATCTCTCCTAGGAAATACGTCTGCCTATTCTTGGGGATCCATCCTAATGGAATGTTTACTACTAACACTTACTCACCAAAGTTTATGAGTCATTAACGATTGCTAGTGGGGACAAATAGAGGTGTCCAAACTAACAATATTCTTCACTCACTTTTCTCTTGAGGATTTAGTACCTTTCCATCATTTCCCAGCTAGTTTGTCACATCTAATTACCCTAGATATGTAGGAAATGAAGTGATAAATGCATTTATTCTTTCTTTTTAGGCTTGATGTTGTTGGCTTAAGTATTGGTCAACACATTTCATTTATCTTTTAATCCTATCAGTGAAATCTTCCACAAAAATTTTGTTAGTGTGCCTTCAATGACATAAGCATACTATAAAATATGATAAAATTATTTAGTCGTCTGGATTCTTAATCCCACCATCACTTTCCATTTAACATTAGATGATGATGCTAGTTTTATGAGAGATTTCCCGACGAGATGCTCAATGCTTACTCGACTTCCTTTTTGGCTAGCTCGTATGTTAGCATATTGCCTTTGCAATATATATGGGTTACTTTGAACTCTATAGATTTGTTTATGAGATCCTGAATTGGTTTTATTCATCTAATAAGCTTCCAATTTGGGGTCAAATAATATCAAATGTCTACTAAGTGTTTTTCCTTCCAATCCAAGCCACATCTTATCCTTAATAAAGTAGCTCACAATTCAACTATTTTATTCATCATTTCTCCCAAGTATTCTAACTTCTCACTATGAATTTTTCCATTGTGGTCTCTCGCCACACACCCCGCTCCACTTGGACCAAGGTTTCCCTTCAAAGCCCAATCAAATTTTACCCTCACCCACCCTCTCTAAGGTTCCTTCCACAGTGCTATATCCTATAGGTTGAAAGAAATGTCAACATTTCTCAACCCATTTATGGGAGATTTTTTATTTGCTTCTTACAATACGAAAACAATACAAATTAATAATAATAATGTTTAATTGTAATGGTAAATTTTATATATGTCAATTTTTAGTTAGTTTCGTGTTAATTTTAAGAGTGTAGTTTAATGTACACACACATTTTTATATAAATTTAAGTTTATTTTTATTATGTTGTTATTCATTTATATATGTTATATTTTGTATTGGTATCTTATGCATGTTTTATTTTTCATATCTTATTTTTTGTGCATTTTTTAATGTTTTTTTTTGGATAAGTTCTACATCAGGGTAGTTCCCATATGCATTAAATAAAAAATGAACATTACATCACGAGATATAATCATTTACCTATGGATTGCTCACATGACTACTCCATTTGGAGAGAAAATAGCCACATCTGATTGGCACCATAAGAAAGTGAATTCCCCAAACTAGAAAATAGAAACAAAAACATATTTACAAAGTACACCTAATTTAGAAATAGTGAACGCAATAGCCTACCCATCCAGAAGACACACCCATAGAGAAAGGAACCAACACCAATAAATGGAACACAACCACTTGTAGAATAAGGACACACACCCAAGAATACTATCTCACATGTTGAGTGAGCCAAGTAACACCATATATTATGACCATTATGTGAAGAACAACATGATCAACCATAAGGCCTAGGTAAACTCGGACAATGACAAGGAGAGACCAAACATATAGACATCAAAACAAGGAGGAAGGTGAGATTGTCACATAAAGAAAAACTAGAAAAGAAACAATGACATATGTCACACAAACACAACACTTTTATAGTTTATTTAATGCATTGTCCTTTATCACTATAGCATTCAAACCAATCATTGAGTCATTAAATTTCTCAAGGAACTTCTGAGAAACACCTTGATTTGTTAAAAATCCACCATTATGTTAGCTTCCCATAATATGTGCCTTGTCTAGAAGTTTGAGAAACTAGCTATACAATCCTTAATTTGTTGATCAACCCCTTTAGTTTCCAATTATTGATTTTGTTAGCGTTTAAAACATTGATAATAATTAGAGAGTCACCTTCTATATAAATTCCATCCACACCCTTAGCCCGATAAATCCATAGACCTCTACCCAAAGCTTCAATTTTAGCTTCATTCTTCATGGAAAAGTCAAACTTCATGGAAAGATCCCATACAACTTTACCACTGGCATCTCTAAGAACACACCTGACCTAGCCTAACAAGGATTACCCTTTAAGGTATGGTCAAAGTTTAGTTTAAGCCTCCCAGAGGGAGGAGCCAACCACCTCGTCACCTTTCTATCTCGCTTCTTATTCCTAGCTCCTAAAACTTGAGGAAAAATGAGTCCATGTCAATAGCTAAGAATGTTATCATCCCAAGAAGTAAAAATCCTACTATGAAATACCTTAGTCCTAGAATTAATCAATTTTGTAAGACCGTCTTCAATCCTCTAAATGAGAAAATTAGTCCCTCTCTCTTCAATGTCGAAAACCCTTCTATCACTTTCCTTCTAGACTTACCAATTCATTATTGAAGGAGTTATGAGCCATAAATCTACCCATAAATATTGAGCTTCCAACCTTGGATATGCAATAATAAGATATAAGATATCTTGAGCTCCAGGCCATGACCATCCTAGTCTCTCTTGAATTTTATCCCAATATTCCATTACAAAGGGACAATTAACAAGCAAGTGGTCTATTGTTTCTTCACTTGATTTGTATAAATAACATCTCTTTGGGCCAACAATGTCAATCATTCTCAAATGATCCCCGGTCAAAATGCACTTTTCAAGAGTTTTCTAGAGAAAGGAACCAACCTTACAAGGGACCATCATATGCTAATAGCTTTGAAATGGTTGAATAACCAGGGGGAATTAATTATTCAAAAACACTCTCTAATTTTTTTACTAATATGGTATATACATAGACCATTCAAATAATTAAGACTAATAAGTGCATGAAAGAATAAGAGCAACGAACACCAGATATAACGTGGGAACCCAAGATGGGAAAAACCACATAGAAACTAATTATCATGAAAGTAAACAATAGTTAAGGTGATTTTTACAAGGGCTCATTGTTGGTTTACTTATTGTTGTTGGGATTAATGTCAGTTGGGCTAGCTACCCAGAAATTAGAAAGGATAACTGCCAATACAAATAGGCTCACTCCCAATACAAAATGTATTAATGACAAAAAGTGAACTAATAGAGTTGCATATGCCTATGAATGAAAAAATTCTAATTGATAGCACAATAGTCACCGACGACAATAGATCTAGTATAGATCTCCTGCTAGCATACACCAAGTTCCTGCAACACAATATGTAAAGCCTTCTTTTAATATTCATAGAAAACTTCTCTCAACTCGCTTCTACTTACATAATGCTACCAAAAATTATCATACTCATACACACATACACTCACTCTCATTTACACTCTTCAGATAAAAAATGATTTCTCAGTGTGTGCATGTGTGTATGTACATACATACATATGATAAGGTAGTTACATATGTCGTCCAAGCCATAAAACATGTCAACTTCAATACAAAAGATATTACAATTATATTTAACATGCTACCACTAATCCTGAATATAGGCCACCCTAAAGATATGCATGTTACATAGTATAATTACTGAAGATATGTAAATTCTAGAATTGACAGAACACCACAATCAAGACCATGACTTGATAAAAAAAAATTATGAACTGACTGATAGATGAAAGCCAATATAATATGTCCAAACACAAAATATAATCGTTATACAAAAATCATCTAATGAAATGATAGAAAGTCCAGGTAGTAGGGATACCTGGAAGATCTCTAAAAATCAATAGTCAACAAGTACCATTCAAAAATTCATTCATCTACACTCACCAAAGCACACACATGTACCAAAGAGATGATCTCCAATAATAAGAACAAGTACACCCGACACCATAGTCTAAAACTTGCACATACTAAATTTATTCTACACATAACCGAACCACTAATATCGAACTGACAACTGACATGCATCCAACCGAAACTGCCAACATCCAACCGACATAGATATGCAACCAATATAAAGGTTTTGTCATTGATGACAACAATGCCAACATCTTCTCAATGAACTCAAAAATACCCCCCTTTGGCATTGATGGAAAAATAACAAAAAAGAATTAAAAGACAAAATTAAAAAAAAAAAAACTCCCCCTGAGTCAGATATTTCTTTTTGCAAAACTATTCATTAATTTTCTCTCCCCCCTTTTGCCACAATGGAAAAGAGCCACACACTCAAACATAGAAAATCAAACAAGGACAACAATCCTAATATAAAACACTTTCTTATACATTTCTTTGATGATCGGAAGCTTCCTCTTCCACTCAGTCACAAGAACACCCATTTGGGCCCACAGACTATCATACTCAACCAGCATATCGAAAGATCCATTCTAGTCTGAAGACCAGAATTGTTGCTCATATTTTTCTGCATTCACAAGAATACTAGAAACATGCTCTAACCAAACTTCAACCAAGTCCTTCACCAAAAAAAGGCTTTCACCAGATCTTATCATTGTCTCTACAAGTGTAACATCTCAGCTTGAAGCTGACCAACCTTTATTCTCTTTGTTCCTCCTTCATCCTTGAAGTAATCATATGTCGTCCCCAATTCATTCAATTCTATCTTAATAGCTTCAAATCTTCCTCTAAAATTATCAAAAGCAGTAGGCCACTGAAGATAATACTTGTAAATGTCTAAAATTTACTTTATGCAATCCTTTGTTTCATCGATCATCCTGGATAGTTTTTGTTTAGCATCTGTACACTTATTCTCGGTAGAATTTATCATTATGCAATAATATACACCATATTGTTACAATATTTCTTCCACAACCATTACCAATTCAACCTGTAGAACACCTGATATAACATAAATAAATATCTTCTTATTGATCAAGTGATCAATCAAAGTATTGTCAATCTCTGTACTGCTCATCGAAGAGTAACCAGACCATAATTCACTCACTGTGTCAAACTCACCATCTTCTGACATAGACTAAATGACATCAGAATCCATAGAGCTAGATTCTGATGAAGAAACTCATTCTTTTTCTACCTCTTCTTCTTCCTTTTCCTCATATTCCTTCTCATCCTCATTCTTTTCTTCTTCACCCTCTAAAATGGTTAAAATCTATTTTCCTTTATTATTGATCTTTCCCCTCTTAGGTTCTACAAGGGAACCACTAACAACAATATTTAAATCCTTCTAACCAAAGGAGGAACCCTCCTTAACATGACTCACAGAAACAACACTATAAAAAACCAATCCAGAACCAATATTCATCTGTAATGATATAAAATATGACTTGCAAGTGTCTTCTTTATTTTCTACAAACCCTAGATATCTGCAAATTTGTTTACAGACAGGGATGTCGATCCTCCACTCTATGTTTTCTCTACTCGATAGAGACCTCAAGAAATAAAACATCAAGAACACAACAAAAGATGCAAACTGAAACCCATAACCATCTTCTACTAACATCTTGACATTCTCAAGCAAGTTATCCAATAACAATTTACACAAGTCAAACTAAACACCATCTTATGAGCAATATAGACTGCTACAACAAATTATCACCTTCATGATTTCTAAATAAAATTTTGTAAGTTATGTTGTAGGAAACATACCTCACCACCAGATCACCAAGACTATTTTTCATAAGTGTGCGTTGATCAAAATCGATACCTGTCAAACACTTCACTTCATTATACTTTATCGTCTTCTTTCTTGGAAGGTTTCCAATATTACACAATCCAATGATGTCCTTGATTACTTCCTTTGTTACATCATAGGGTTTATCCAACTCTAGGTTTCCATACCGAAATTGACTTAACAAAAGATGAGAAATTCCTTGTCATCAAACCAGGGAAATTATCCCCAAATATCCAAACCAAGATTGTGAACTCTCTACAAGTCATCTATAGACAATACACCTTCTATCTATTTGATCCTGCTATGATCAAATTATTTCAATTCTACCTCTTTCAACATCCTTGACACAATCACACTAGGATCACGAACAACTAATTGAGATTCCATCTTCACAACCAAATATTTTTCTTCAAACTCTCTCAAGCTCTGTGAAAAAATCTAAATTTTCTTCTTGCAATAGTGACAAATAATTTCTAAAAGTTTACTTGTATAACCATGATCCTTCGTAATTGTTATTACTGTTGAAAATTAATTATCGTTTATGCAACCCATTTATACAACACACGTCAATCATCTGAAACAACTGTAATTATTAATTATTCATCTAATATACCAGAGACAAGCTAGTTGCAATCGGTATCACCTTAGAGCAGGAGAAGTGACTGATATAGCATTTTAATACCCCCCCTAAGCCAAAGCATTCGACTTGGCTACTAGAAGAGCTAGTATCAGGATCTGGTACCATGGAGCTCTCTTCACCAACATCTTTCTTCTTCCGTACCATAGTTGTCTTTTGAGATTCACTTGATACTGCAATATTATTATATTTTACTAACTTCACCAGAGCATTAACATATTTGCATGCGTTAGAATAATGACCGATATAATCACATTTGAAATAGTTGACATTCCTCTTACCTGATCTTACTGACTGAACTCCACATCTGCATTGATTATACTTGTGACCAAAATTATGACACACATAGCAATTCCCATGAAAAATATTGCTCATTCAATGTTTTCTAACCATATTAGAAGCTCGACTTTTGTATTGATTTTCTTTATGATCAATCTTATGATAATTAAAGGATTAAACCTTATGTTCCTTCTTCATCTTACAATCAACAATCTTATGACTAGAGTTTTTGCATATGAAATATGAAATAGTAACCGTTAAAAGATAAGTACCTTTGAGCATTTGGTTGCCTTACCAAAGGCCTTCTTGTAGATGTATTCAAATTCTTGACCTTCCTTGCTACCTCATACTTCTCTTCAACTTCAACTACCTTCTCTTTGCCTTTGTCCTACAGATTTGAACACTCACCGATGAAACCTAATCTTCCTTTTCCTTGTGATTCTTCTACAGGGATAAAAATTGATCTAAAATAGTGCTACTTTCACAAACTTTCTCTTTAGATCCCAGCTTCCTTAATTCTTGATCTAGCCAATCATTTTCATCTGACTTCTTCTTGATGATGTCCTTGAGATTCTCTTCAATTTTCTTCCATTCTTCTATACTTTGATTAAAAGTGTTCTCCAAATCTCCGATTTTGGTCTTCTTCCAATCTTCCAACTTCTGTTTGACCTCTTCTTTCATAAATTCCTCAATATTTTTACTGTCACTTAGTTGTTTTTAGAGATTTTCCACCTTTTCTCTTGACTCCTTCAATTCATGACTTACTTCCTTGTGCCTTGCTTTGAATTTCTAGATCTAATCCTCTCATCTTTGAGATACACGCATTTGCTTCCTTTAACTATTCTTTCAGCTCCTCATTCTCTAATTTAGTGCACTCAATGTCGCTCATCATGATCTTTTAATCTTCATCAGAATAGTACTCACCTCACATCTATTCAAACATCCTAGATCCCCCCTAGGCGGTTAAGCTCTATCTACAAGGGACCAAACTTTGACACCGATAATTGAACAAGCTAAATAATTGAGAGGGGGTGAATTAGTTATTCAACAACACGTTCTAAAACTTTTACTAATTTGGTATACACATAAACCATTCAAATAATTAAGACTAACAAATTCATGAAAGAATAAGAATAATGAATACCATAACCCCATATATAATGTAGAAAACTGAGATGGGAAAAACCACAGAGAAACAAATTCTCATGAAAGTAAAACCTGGTTAAGGTGATTTTTACAAGGTCTCACTGTTGGTTTTCTCACTACTATTGGGATCACTATCGGTTGGGCTAACTACCCAGAAATAAGAAAGTCTATTTATCGATAAAAATAAGATCACTACCAATAAAAAATGTTTAACTATAAAAAAGTGAATTGATAGAGTTGCATTCGCCTATGGATAAAATAGTTCCAATTGATAGCACAATAGTAATCGATAGTAGTAGATCCAGTATAGATCTTCTACTAACATACACCAAGTTCTTGCAACACAGTATCTAAAGCCTTCTCTTGATATTATATAACAATTTGCTCAACTCGCTTCTGCTTACATACCACTACCACAAATTCACATACCCATACACACACATACACTCACTCTCATTCGTACTCTTCAAATACAAAATGATTTCTCTATTTATATACATCTAATAAGATAGTTACATATGTTGGTGAAGCCATAAAACATGTCGGCTTCAATAAAAAAGATATTACAACTATATTTAATACGCTACCACCGATCCTAAATAAAGGTCACCCTTAAGATATGCATGTTACATAGCATAATTACTAAAGATAGGTAAATTTTTGAACCGATACAACATCACAACCAAGATGACTTGATCAACAAAACTTCTAAATTGACCGATAGATGAAACCTAATAGAATCTATTTATACACAAAATATAAATGCTATACAAAAATCATCTGATGAACTGCAAGAATGTCTAGGTAGCAAGGATACCCAAAATATCTATGAAACTCAACAATCAACAAGTGCCATCAAAAAATTCATTCATATGCACTCACCAAAATACATAGATGTACCAAAGAAATGATTCCCAACAATAAGAAAAACTACACCCAACACCATAGTCTAAAAATTGCACATATATAATTTGTTCTACATATAACCGAACCGTTGATATCTAATCAAAAACCAACATGCATCTAATTGAAACTGCCAACATCCAACTGACAAAGATATGCAACTAGTATAAAGGTTTTGTCATCAATGAAAACAATGTCAATATCTTCTCAATGAACTCAAAAAATAGGCCCAACTGAGCCTTTGAGTGTTAACCAAAGGTGTTTGTTGAACTATATAGCCCATACAATTGATTAGTCCCCTAATTTGGATGCATGCCATAGAATGTAATCTGAATTAGAGAAAAGTGTGACTTTTCTCTTGGCTAGTTTAGACTGAAAGGAGTTCCTAATTCTCTTGAGAGTGAGAGGCCCTCAATATTGATCTAACCAAAGATGTCACTCGAACTAGGGACCTCACAGGTGACATAATTAGCAATCTTAGTCTTGAATTTGGCCTTAAGAAATTCTACCTCTTCATTAGGGCTCATCACTTCCCTCAAAGAAATAAACCCATCCCACAAGTCATCCAAAACACTATACAATCTTTTGTCTTTGACCTTCCAAGAAAAGTGGTTAGTGATGAGGGATCTATACTCCACCAAGAACCTCCATATTGTTGAGCCACTATTAGGATTAACAATAGTCAAAATTATGTTGCAATCTTGATTATTCAAATATTTGCTTCGAAGAATCCTATACCATAGTCTTTGCAGTTTCTTATAATGTTTCTAGACTAATTTGGCACCTAATGCAAGATTATATTTCCTCATCTTCCTTAGAATAATGACCCCATACTCCTTGGGATTGCGTGCATTATCATAGCTAATGAGGGGAATCTTCCTCACATGTTTTCCTCCTTCCCCCCAAAAAATTAAGTACGCTTTCCAACACACCACAATCCTTACTTGTGAATAGGAAGCATGAACTAACAAACGTGAGAATATAAATCATATGAGACTTAACCATGGTGATTCTCCTAGTAAGGGTGTTCCATTTTTCCTTCCACAAGGAGGCTTGATCATGATATTTTGATACAACATCCTCCCACAACAATGAGTGACACAAGCCTCGAAAGAGTTGAGTGCCAAGGTACTTTGATGGGAAAGAGCCAATTCTGAGAAGTTTACAATCTACCCTTGAATAACTTGGCTTGTGTTAAAAAGAATTTTTATTATTTTTCATATTCCAAGATTTGTAATGCTCTAAAATCTCCTTAATTCCTTCTACTCCATTCAATATTGCCTCACTAAATAAGGTTGTGTCATCTGCGAACTGAATGTGTATGGGATTCTCAACCTCCTATACCACCTAAATCCCTTGCCACCTATTTGCAAGATTCTAAATTTGGAAAGTCCTGTCCATGGCTTCTGTCACGATGATAAACAAATCTAGGAAAAGAGAGCCTCACTAATGGATCCCATTAGTGTTGATTTGTGGTGACTGATAAGGCAAGTACTGTACACTTTTCTGCAATTCGTGGGGTTTGGGGCAATGACCCAATTTTTTTTTGGTTAACTCGTCGAGCATTTTTTGGGGTTGACTCGTCAAACATTTCCCTAGGTTGACCTGTCAAGCAAGTTTTAGGGTTAGGGTTTTTCTATAATAAAAATGGTGTTAGGGTTATGGCTAGTTAGAGTGAATATGTATTATAGCCTTTGTAGTAGTATTGAGTTGTAAGGGATCGTTGGTTGCAATCGAATGAAATTACAACATAATAATATTGGAATCTCTGTTTGGTGGACATAGCCTAGGATTGGGTGAACCACTTGAAATCGATGTCTTCTTGTTCTACTTATGTGTGCTTTATTCCTTTAAATTGTTGTATATATTTGCATGTAATTGTTAGATTTCTGTACTCTAATCCTAACAATTAGGATAATTGAAAAAATCACATATAAAACCATTTATGGAAATGAAAAATTAAACAAAGGAAATACAAATAATATTAAATCCATCCAAGAATCATCGAAACCAAACCTTGTTGAAACCTTCATGAGAAGACACTACCTCACTCTGTCATATGTTTTACTCATGTCGAGTTTCTTTCATATTCTAATTTGAAATGGAGTGAATGGATTCATTTTCAATGATGAAGTTGTCCATTATATCCCTACCCAGAGTGAAGCCACTTTTTTCTATGTATATGATGGAAGGTAGAACAAGATTAGGACAGTTTGAAAGGACCTTTGCTAAGATTTTGTAAATAGTACTTCATAGAGAAATAGCTTGGTAGTCTATAAATAATTTACACTTTTTCTTCTTGGGGATGAGGGTAATGATTGTGTTGTTAATGTCCTTAATGAACCTTTTCTTTTGCCTAATATCTTCCACCAATTCCCAAACTATTTATTATAATATATTTTTATTATCTAAAATCAATTAAACATATATTTGTGCAATATATAATAATGTCCTTAAAACTTAAAATACTCATTTGTACTTATTTTACTAACATTGAACATCCAAGAATAAATATTCACATTTAAAAAAGGTGTTGGCCACAAATGCTTTACTTGATACACACAAACAAATAAAAAATCTACAAAATCATCCTAGAAATTTTACATGTTTGAAACTTTTTATTCTTCATCATTCACACAAATCAAATATTTTTTCATAGTTGTCCTAAGAGAGCACAAATCATAGTGATCTAATACGGGCCTTAAAATATATTCTTAAAAGGGCTTTTTATGTTGAGGTAATGTTTATGTTTTGACTGCTTAGTTATCTAAGAAGATTGGAAAACATGGAGTTGCATCACTGGCCAAAAATCAACATAAGAGAAAATAGTCAAAATGAAGAGCATGTGGATGAAACAAAACAACAAGTTAATGAATAAGCAAGGTATTAGAAAAACAAAACGTGAAAATAAAAAGGGGGAATTTAAAAAGTATGTGCAAGAAAAATTCAAAGAAAGCATGTAGACATGACAACCATGGTGGAAAAAAGGATACTATATCAAACATTTCAATCCCACATATGGCCATACAGATGTAAGAACTACATATAAATGGAAATAAAATTGAAAAAAAATGTTAATGACTATGAGAAGAACTATTTTGCATCAACATAGATGTAAAATTGGAAGATGGATGATACTTAAGAAAGAGTGTGCAAATAGGTGTTGCTATTTCACTCAAGAAGTGGTAGATACATAATGGGATTACATCATGGAGTGTTCCATTTATAATGATATTCAAATTAATCACATTGAGACACTAAGCTAGAACACCTTGAACAATCTGTTCGAAGAAGAAAAGATAGCAAAAGTTGTAGATTTCCTAATCAAGATACACAATAGATGATCCAAGATGTATAAGGGTAAGAGATTTAATAGGGATGATGTTTTGGTCCTTTTATGTTTATCTATTTGTTGTCTATCCATGGGCCCCATAGCTTGTTTGGCCTCATGGACATTATTAAAAAATTCAATAATCTATCAATCCTCATTGTAGAATAGACTATAATAGACTATGAAGTAAAGTTAAAATTAGTCACATTAATGTCTCAAGCCATAATTCTCAAGTGGAAAATAATAGATTAGAAAGTAAGAGCACACAATTAATCACATTAGCGTTGCAAGTCATAAGACACATTGCACTTGTAGACATGATTCAAACATTTAAACTTTACCCTTGTAGAGTTTATATATTATTTTAATTGCAAAGTGAAATATGAAAAAAACCCACCAATTTTTAACCCCTACACATCTCTCTATCATTATCCACAACAATATCATAAATCATCTTATCTTCTTTCATACGACTCTCTCTCTTTCCTTAAGCTGGTTGTTGGACTCACCTTTTGATAATTTTTCATCTTGGTTCATTTTTGGATTGTCAACTGTCATGGAAGGGTTTGTTTTGTCATAGATGGAGCAAGTCGAGCTCGCACTGATCTTATTTGGTTGTAATTGAGCTTTGAGTGGATGCGTTGGCATAGAGCTAGGAGATTAAACTCTTCAAGTGGATTTGGAGCATGTTTCCAACCATTCAGAGGAGTGTTTTCTATTAGCATGTTGAGGGTTTTGTTGATTCTTTCCCATGCTAGTGGAGCTGTGGGGTCAGACTTATCGATTTAGTAAAAAAACATAAAAAAATCTTAGGAGGGTTCATCAAGATAGTGACAAGTTGACAAGTACTTATCCTTGCTTTCTTTTGTTTTTTATTCCTATCTTATAGGAGTGAAAATGCGCCCATCATCGTGCATGAAAAATGGACAAGGGATATCTAGCTCTATTGAAACAAACCATCTAGGGAAAGTGAAATTCACATCTTCAATCAAAGTAGGGAAGTGGGTTTGGGTCAATGCTAAACAATTTTGGGGTATCTTAAAACATAGACTTGCTTGTCTAGAATGGGAGTAGGTAAGAAAAAATGTGATTCCAAGAATTTTTTTTTGTCCCTCTAATAAATATTAATGAAACATTTACCATAGGTAATGGTGCAGTAACAGTAGGTCTAAAGACAACAAATACATTAAAAATTGTGCCCTCTACATCTCCACATCCACACCTCTCACTTTTTCATCTAACGTTTATGTGCACGAGGTGTTAAAAGGAAAGCACAGGTTGGAAGTTTTGGAAGTCAAAGAGCAGTAAAGAGATCTAAAAATCTATGCATTAACAATTACAAATAATTTGTTAGCATAAAATAATACAGTTGAGAAGGAGCAAGTGATTTTTTTTGCAAAAAGCTCTTTTGGTAGGGAAGATTGAATGACAAGAAATGAAGGTTGTTTAACAAATTATTAAAAAATCAACAACAAAAAAGAAAGATGTGTTGAATTATAAAACATCTTAAGTTGAGGGAAAAGTGGTTGATCAAGTAAACAACCTGAAGTGAAAGAAAGAAAAGAAAATCAAGGAGGTTTTACAAAAAAACTCTAAAACTTGGACATGAGTCATTAAATAATATTCTAGTATGGAAGAAGAGGAAAACACTCAAGTTTTCAATATGCAAGATAGAGAAATCAAAGAAAGGAAATACAAAACAACAAACATAATTATCAAAGGCTTGAAAGATTATGGAAAAAATGAATGTATTCTCAATCTTGCAAGTGACTTTTTAAAAGACAGATGCTTCAACAATGATGAATCTGCCAAGCATGGAGAGTGGGAAAGCTAGATGACGAGAGAGAGAGGCCCATAAAAATCATCTTGTCAGGCTTACGTGAAAAGCGAAGTCTCCTAAGCAAGAAACAACTGTTGAGCGACTGTTGCTTTTTTCTAGATGAGGATTTGGCTACTAAGCAACAAGAGGAAATAAGAGAGGAAATGTCAAAGGTTAGAACAATAAGGGATGAAGTAAAAAGGGCATGCTTGTAGAAAGGCAAAGTTGTTATTCCCTCTTTTGTGCATCATTCTCAATTTGAACAATAAGTTGGCAACAAAGAAATGACAACAAATTCTTTAATATGAAACTTTACAACAAGGTCTGAATGGGAAAATAGGGACAAAGACTCAAGTTTGAGTCTTGTTTTCCAAAACAAATAGCAATCAAGTTCCACCAAGTTCTCTTAAGATTTGTTTTTTGTAATTGTAGAGGTTACCCTTGGAGGTCGGGACCTAGGTTAGGGCTTATTGCAGAAGATAGAGACATTATTTTTCTCATAGAAACACATGGGCATGAAGGGTGTAAGACACTTTATTTTGAAGGATAATTGAAGACGACAGTGTGGAACAAGGCAACAAGGAATGAAAATGATATGGGGCATTATGATCTCAACAAGGAAAAAAAAAAGTCATTTCATTTGGCTATTAAGAAAAAACTCAAATGAACAATTATTTGGTTTAAAATCTTAGAAAGTAGAAATCTCATTAGGATTGAAACATGTTATTTTGCTCCACAAGTTTCAAAAACTTACAAAAGTAGAGGGATTGACCACAAAGACCCCTTCATAGCCTTGAAAAAGGATATTGCAAAGTATTCTTAGGTATGAGAAGTCCTTCTAGTGGGTGATTTCAATGCTAGGAATGCAAGTGAATAAGTTAGCATTATTTGTTGTAAGGAAGATTGTAATCCTATATGGCTTATAAAAGAAATTAATCATTAGTGGATAAGAGTCTCAAGAGACAACAAAGGCTACAATATTTTTGGGAGTAGTTACTCACTCTTTATGGTACATTTAATTTATTCATTTGCAATGTTTTGGCTAGGTGGGAGAAGTTTGGAAATTTCACTTGTAATACCTATTATGGTGGCAAGTGTAGTGGATTATGTGATTTGTTCACATGGATTGTGTGAAACAATGGAGGAATTTACAATTGGTGAAAAACTCTAAGACTTAAATTTTGACCACAAACTGATTTATTTGAGTATCTCTTGGACTAAATAGAAGTAGCTTGGGACAAAATGTCATTGTTTTTAGCAATCTTCATCAAAGGGTATAATTCTTTGTTGACAAAATGGTCAGCGCTCCCCTCAGGATTTGTGAAAAGAGACTAACTACCTCCCATGTGGATTCTCTAAGTCTAGTGGTTATATCAGGCATTGTCAGGTTGATCTTTTGGTGCAACAACAACCACACTTGTAACAAGTGGTATAAAAGCTTGGTCATAGGTTCGAATCCCCTCGGGTAACACTGAGGGGGAGATTGTTGACAAAATTGTCAGTGCTACCCTTGGGATTTGTGACAAGGGACTAACGTGTCTTGTAGAATCTATAAGTCTAGTGGTTTTTATTGCAGTTGATGAGAAGTCAACCCTACAGCTCCCAAGAATCACCTGCGTGCAAACCTGTCACAAAAAGAGAGAAGCAAAAGCTATGGAGGCCAAAAATAACAGATCGATGAAAGAGGAAACATCTTGAGAAAACAATAGAGAGAAAACCCTCAACACAATAACATCCTCAAATCATTGAAAATACAAAGAGATCAAACCCTATAAAGGTGATCAAAACCCTGGAAGGGAAAAACCTAGGTTGCATGATAATAATTAATAAAAGAATTAATTATTATATGCCTAATTTAGCTTAAGTAAATTAGAGATAATAAGTGACTTAATAATTAAATCAAAATAATTTAATTAATAAGTGAATTAACTTATTACTCTAACACCCCCCTTGAAATAAACTTAGGGAGAAGCTAAAAACCTATAAACAACTACTAAAAGTAGGAAATGGGTCCCGACAACAAGGTCTAATCAGGTACCTAATTACAAAAAATCTCTGTAAAGAGGAGAAAATGAGAAACCCAGTGGGAAAAACCCCTCTCCGAAAAGAGATGAAGACTAGTGAAGGACTGAAGAAGCCTCCAAACTAGAGAATGTCCCCAAAAATAGGAACAAAGTATGAACATGAAGAACACCACTGAAGCATGAAGTTGCAAACACTGTCGAAGAATAACTGAAGGAACCTCCACTATAATAAAACATGATCAGGTAGAGAAGACTATAATCTACATGAGTGCCATCAAATGACACTACTCGAATCAGGATGACAAACAAAGGCAACCATCAGAACTCAAAGATACAGATGGAAAAATACAACTAAGTTTGAAGAGCTGATCAAAAGATGGAAGGATGCCTCCAAAATAGGAATGAAAGAGTGTCCATATGGTAAATGATCCATCTCACCGAAATGCATAGGTACCCAGCCACTGCATCCACCTAGTATGTAGGAACAAATACTAAATACATAGCTCACTCCATCAAACCAAGGAAGCATTAGAACCAACATGAGATACCCCCCATAATGCTGAGCAGGGATAGGCATGACAGGTACATTGAAGCAGAATGTCAAGAAAAATTGTATGTCAAAGAACTAGGAACATGGAAAGTGTAGAAGAAAGTACAAACACATATAAAGGATGGTGTCATGGTTGATCACTCTCTTGGCACACATCATGAGGCTAATTTCATGGAAGGAACACTCACTTGACAAAGGTATATGGAAAACAAAGCAAACATCAAACACCCTAATGACACTTTATAATGTAGTGCGAGTACAAACATGCACAAAATGTGCAAGATTCCAAGCATACAATAGATGATACTTTATCTTAGTGAATTTGCAAAAAAGAAATGCTACAGAAATAGATGTCTACAATGCTCAGGAATGACAAAAAGTTGTAAGAACATAAGTAACAACTAAAAGGAGTCATTCCATGCAAGGAAAATGATCCCTAGACCTAAAACATCCAAGATATTCACCATATTGCAAAAAAGCAAAAAACTAAATAAAATGTACCTAGAGAATATTCTAGAAATAAGATGCATACCATAGTAAAGAGTGCAGAACCAACTTTCCAACGATATGTGGAAGTCAGAAAATGGAGCCCAGATGAGCAAGATATAGCTCCCAGAGTGCAAAAAGGAACCCCGACTTTGATTGGAAAAAAACTCTGCAAAACAGAAAAATCAGGAAACCAAACCTCCAAAATAGCTCAGCTTGGAACCATCTTTCTAACGATATCTTGTTTGTCCAAAAATGCCTCCGTTTGCTCAAGATATGAGCAAAAAACCGAAGAAGGCTCCAAAACAAGAACTCCAAGTGATCTCAATTAAATCTAGCGGAGCTCCACTAAATTTGGCGACGCCACTAAATATGGAAGGATTGCCAAAATTGGCAGTGACCAAGATATATA
>MU228349.1:921616-947247 GCA_018584345.1 Thuja plicata
ATTATGATTTGATCAAGGAAATTGATATAATTGATATTGTTGATATTTGAAAATATTGATTCAGAGATTTGATAAATTGAGAAATGGGGCCCAAAGTCTAGGCGACCATTTTAGGGTGCATACAAAGAGTATATAAAGACTTGTTAGGTCTACCTGGTTAGAGGATTTTATAATCTCTACACTTAGAGATGTACCTATTAAAGGTTTTACAAATATCGGATTGGTTAAGATCTACCCAGTATTGAGATTTCTAGCTCTCAATACAATAGTATTAACAACTTATCAATGTTTGGTATATTGCATCAAAACAAATGTTGATCAGACTTTATGCGCTCTAAAATATTGCGTTACCTCAATCTCAAACTGTAACATTGCTCATATTTTCTCTATTGTAGCTAGATATTAGCTCGATGCTCTCTACTCTGATCTTTGTTCTTCAACATTACTCATTTAACAATACCAACCTTCTCTATATTATTACTCTGTCTCTCTTTTTTTCTCTTTGTCTACTCTATAATTCATCATTTAAATATAAGATTTATTTCCTCTTAATCTTGTATATTAGGTACGTTGTGATTTGTTTTGACCGTTAGATCTTCTTTTCCGCTCGGTGACTGTGTCACTTTTACCTTGGTATTTGGTGTATTTCTTGGAAATAACAAACTTCCATTAACTGCTTAATCTGCTTCTCAGATCTTCTCTTTGAATTGTCTCAATCATTGATCATGTAACCAATTCTTCATGTATTGTACAATCACAATTAATGTCGTGTCAATGTATTAAATGTGTCTTTATCGCTTTACAATCAATTAAGTAACTCAGTAGAGTAACTGCTCTTTGCTCGGTTAACTTGATCTCCAGTACTCTGTAATTGTTAACTTGGTGTACTTCATATGCGCTTGATGTTTGGTAACTGTAGGGTCTCGGTGTAGTGTTTGTGCTTTACCGACTTCACTGCCTTGCTCGGTGTACATTATTGACTAGTCAAATATTTAGCTTTCTCCTTTTCAACGATTGATTCTTCTGACTCATATGACTTTGCCTTTATTAATGACAACAAAATATTCCTAGAGATAACAATGGAGAAAATAAAAGATCGATGAAAGAGGAAACATCTTGAGAAAACAATGGAGAGAAAACCCTTAATACAATAGCATCCTCTGATAATTCAATAATTACAAAAAGATCAAACCTTATAAAGGTGATCAAAACCCTAGAGGGGAAAAACCTAGGTTGCATGATAATAATTAATAAAATAACTAATTATTATATGCCTAATTTAGCTTAAGTAAACTAGAGATAATAAGTGATTAAATAATTAAATCAAAATGATTTAATTAATAAGTGAATTTACTCCAACAGTTGTAATGGGCATTGACATGTCAATCTTTTGGTGCAATGACAACCACACTTGTAACATTTTTTGTCCAAAATATTTGTGACACATTCAAGATAATGTTTGAGAGGCTTGTTAAGAAGGATAAAATTTTGCTACATAGCCTTCATAGTCACATGTTAACAAACTTAATTCAAAGTGCGTTCGTTGAGTGAAAAAGTGCAAAAAAAAGGAAATTTGAAACAAATTGAAATCTAGTTATTGCTTGGTTTGATGAGGAATGCAAAAAATTCAAGGAGAACTTTGAAGAGTCAAAAAAGAAAAAATCTACCTCAAATCCTACAAACATATTTTGAGAAAGAAAACAACTAATTTTTTATGGTCACAAGGAGGGAAGAGCTAATCTTCCCTTGGAGAAATAACCCCAAATTGTTTTGGAAAGAGTTGTAACCGAAAAAAATCAAATGGAAAATAATATTACAACTTCTCAATGGTTTGATTATAAGGTTGATCCTCCCCCCTTGGTCAACATTACTACTCAACTTTTCACCACACAAGAGATTGAGATGGGTATCAAGAAGTTAGCGTTGGAAAAACAAAAAACTTAGTTGATCTTTAAGTAGAGTATCTGAAGTGGGGTATGAAAAATCTTGTACCTCACATTTTTTTTTTAACAAGATCATTTAGTAGGGGTTCCTTTAGATTGGACAACTACCATTGCTATTCCTCTTTTCAAGAGTGGTGACGTCAATAATTCTTCTAGCTATAGGACATTTACGGTAAATCCTTTATTTGCAAAATTAGTTGGAAGTGTCTAGAAAGTATAATTTGAAAGTGGGTAGAAGAAAGAGATAAATGTGCTAAAGGGCAAGCATGTTTTAGACCTAAGAACTCCAAGGTTGATCAAAGTATAACTTTGAGAAACATCATTAAAAATTTTTGGGAGTAAGAGGAGGAATCCTTTTGTTGCTTTATAGATTTTAAAAATCTTTGACATGATCCCTAGAGACAAGATTTGGCATCAGATGGAAGATCTTGGGGTTCCTATACATCTTAGATCAGATGTTCATAGGATGTATGAGGAGGTTAAAGCCAAAATAAGAAATTTAGCTGGCATACTCAAAATTTTTAGGAGTGATATAAGGGTCAAGCAGGGGTGCCCATTGTTCCCTACCCTTTTTGGCTTATCCATTGACAAACTTGAAGAGTGGTTAAACGTACAAGGTGGCAATGGTGTCCATTTGGGCTAGTTTATTATAAGGCTCCTTTTGTATGCGAATGACCTTGTTCTGATTTCTAAATTCACTCTTGACTTGTAGGAGCACTTACTTTTCCTTGAGCTTTTTTGTAGAACAACGAGGATTCAAGTCAATATTAGCAAGACAAAAAGTGATGATTTTCTCTAACAAAAGAAAAAATAAGCAACATAATTTTTACTTTGAAGGTAGTAATCTCGAAGAAGTGACATATTCTAAATACCTTGAAATTGACTTCACAAAAATTTTAGTTGGGAAGGTTGCAGAAAGAAGCAAACTTTGGAAGGTTGGAAAGTGTTTTATGTTTTTCAAAATATATGTAGAGAGGTGTAGTAATGGGATTGGAAAACTACCCAAACTCTTTTTGGGATTTTAGTGCTCTTGGTTGTTCTCTATGGTTATGAATTGTGGGCCACACTGCCTCTAATCTACAGTAGAAGGAAATTGAAAAAATTGAAAAATGCTTGACTACAAACAAGCTCAAAATTAAAAGTTCAGTCCCCTATGATATCATGCTGAGTGAAGTTGGGACAACTCTTATTGGAGCAATTGCTATGGTGAGACTCATAAAATATTTAAAAAGAACTGAGCAAACGAAAGAGGATAGATGACGCAAGGTTGTCTTCAATGACATATTGTGCAAAATACAAAAGACTTGGATACAACAAAACTGTTGAACAAGCTGAATAACTGAGAGGGAGGGGGTGAATCAGTTATTCACACACTAATTACAAAACTTTTTCTCTATCGGTTCTCTGTTGGTAAATTAATAAATAACAATAATAACAACTTCTGATATGTTGGTTAAGTACTTAAACATCCATAGAAATGTAAACATGAAAATACATGAACACTAACACAGAGAACACCAAGATTTACGTGGAAAACCCAAATTGGGAAAAACTACAAAGAAGCTAATTCTAATGAAATGAAAACACCTGTTAGGGTGACACTGGTTAAGGTGATTTATACAAAGTCTCATTGCCGATTGTGCTCATTGTAGGTTGGCTCACTGTCGGACGACTCACTACTAGTTGGGATAACTGCCCTTATACAATAGTGATATCAAAATAAGACATGAACTGATTGAATTGCACCTGACTATGCATGAACAATTCAACCATTAAGCTCTATCACCACTAGTAGATCACCAACAACCTGATCCACTGGTATCAGTATGGAAGCACTATATAGATCTTTAATCTGTCACCTCAGATATTACTGCTCACATACACCACTGCCACAAATTTGCACTATACTTTCCACCACATCCACTCACACACACATATAGAAAAGTTTTCCTTTATTTATACAGGCATTCGTTCAAACATTTGTCGGTCCACACCAAACGTGTGTAATGAGCCCAAAACAAAAGACATATATTTAATGCATAGAATCGATCCTAAATCTAGGACACTTATAAACATTTACCCACACACTATATCATGACCCACAAATAGGTCATACTTAGGATATTACAATGCATATTACATTTTTAAGAACTACCATAACCAAGACCAAAAGATGAAGATATGAAGAACCAAAAACGTCGATAGAAGAATCTTCATGATATGCTGTAGCCAATAAACCAAAAGCATTTGATGACCTGCACTACTGTCCAATTACTGGTAGAAACATTGTAGTCAACCTAATCACCAGAAACTGATACAACTGAACAACAAAATCATACAAGTGCATGGAAACATATGAGCCATAAATATAACACTGTACACTTGCCAAGGAACACCATGAACACCAAAAATCTTCATACTGAACCTGTTCTGTCCATAACCAAATTCATATTGCATTATCATCAACCAACAAGTACAAAGCCAAAACTGCCAACAACCAACCGATACAACCATAGTGTCAATATGGAGGTTTTGACATCAATGACAATCAATGCCAACAACAACTCAATAGGTCTAACCAAAACAACAAATGGTTTAGTAAATGAGATATTTACTTTAGCCTGTGCCCCACGAATAGTAAAGAGATAAAATGTTTTTGTTATGGATAAGCTCCACAAGCATTCTTGGGTGAAAGGGTTAAGGAGAAAGAAAAAATATTATATTGAAGAGTTTAATCCTACTCATAATGATCATACAAAATTGTATGTAGGGGTCAATATCTTTTGGAGAGCCAAGATTCTTGTTGCTCAATTAAGAATTAACTCTCATCAAGTTTGTTGTGAAACCGAGTGTTGCAAAAGACCAAAATAAGCGTGGGAAGAAAGAGTGTGTAATATTTGCACTTTCAAAAAGGTTGAAACATAAAAACATTTCATTTTAGAGTGTGATGTCTTCAAAGACAACATGGACAATTTTGTAAATATCTCAACACCTAACTCTTGTGTTGATTTATTTAGCTAGAGGATACTCGAGCAATTGGGAGGCACTCTCATCAAGTTGTATAAGAAAATGACTGAAATGCATAAATGCACTATGTGAGGCGGTCTATCCCATAGGTTATCCTTAGCCTCATAGACATTAAAATAATTTCGTCTTTCTTTCTTTACACTCAAACGAAAAACTCCACCCCGTGCCCCTCTTCATTTAATTTCTACATTTAAAATTTAATATTTTACTATTTAATAACTCTAAACTAATTCAAATTATTACTCCTTACTTTAATTAATTAATCAAAATAACATATTATACTTATTACTGCTTACTTTAAATAATTAATCAAATCACATCATAAAGTATAATAATAAGAATCAAACAAGTGGCTTTAGCTCAAAATTAAACTTAAATATCAAACAATCCTAACTGAACAATGTTGTTCTTTTTCCATGTATCATAATCCCATCCCAATTTTTTATTTCCTGTTCCACGCGACTGGATCCCACGACCTCTTGACTAGAAAGGCGCATAGAATGCTAGTTGAAAACGAAAATCAAGCCTTGTTCCCTACAGCGTGGAAAAGCCTCTGCTAATTTCCGTCGATTTTGTAGGCGACGTCAATGCCACGCATTTCTCCCTTGGCGGTCATAAAACCGCGACAAAACAAGAATCGAATGGCTTTCCTCAACATCTAGGACGGAAGATTTTTCATTCAGACTCTTTTTCGCCGGCACCGCTTTTGCCAAAATACTCCTCAGATTTTTTTTAATCAAACTATTTCCGTTCGGCATTCCAGAAACAGTTTTTGGGGTTTTTGGCGGCCCTTTGAGGGTAATTTAGACCAGGCGTGATTTCGGATGCTTTTTTGTTTGCCGACTTGAGCTGTTTTAGATCAGTTCTTGATTTTACTGGGAGTGGTGTCCTTTCAATTCGATTTGTGAATGATTTTGTACAATACCAGATATTGGCGGATGATAAGGTGATTCGGTGCTCTTGCAATAGCTGGCGACATTGTCACGATGTTCGAAGCTCACGTAAGTTTGAATAATGTTTTTTCAGTAATGTGATGTGTGTTCATTATCATATTTCAGACTTTGTTTTCAAATTTAAACGAGTAATTATTATAATTAGCGGGGCCGATTTAAAACTGAGTCCAAATAATTTGAGAATTGGTGAATTTGAACTATATTGTTATATAAAGAGTGTTGTATTTCTTATATTGCAACGTTTTTCTAGGATCAACTGGATAGTTTGGTTAGGTTTCAACGTGTCTGGTCTTTATTGGACTCACCAACAGGGAAAGGATCAAAGGAAGTGATATAATTCGAACATTGTGCAATTTGTAAGGAGTTTGACATAAATATGTTCGAAGTATGAAAGGGAAACTATGCGGCACTGAAAAGATCGATTTGGAAGGGATATTTGAAAAATTAAAATAAAATAACTAGAGAATTCCAAATTTTAGATATGATGTGTTTGTATCTTATTGTTTTACCTGAACATGGCCAATTTGTAGACGCTAAAATTCAATTCCTTAGATATAATATCGCAATAGGCGAGAGATAACAAAAACTCACTTTTTGAGAAGTGCTCACAAAACACGATCACATTTATTTACATACCATTGTTTCTTCTTCTGGAACAGCTATAGGGTATGTTTGAGTAACAGATAATACTGGTACATTGATCGGGCCTCGCATAAGTGTAAATGTTTGAGTCTTTAAAGTGATTTATCTTCTGCAATTGTTTCTTTTTCAATAAGTTGGACAAATGATTAACATTATCAACTGTGATTTATATTGGTTTTTCAATAGTAGAATTTGCACTACTGAATAATTTCTGAAGACGAAGTTGAATAATGGGAAAATTGCAGAAGTTTACACTCACCTTAACTTGAACCTAAGCCAATTTTCAGACATCAATATAAAATTACTTAATAAAAAAAGAGGCTGTAGATGAAAAAAACACTATTGAAGGGTCTTATGAAACTTACACAAGTTTTACCTTGGCAGAATGTTAGGAGTATTTGACATTTAACATTTGTTCTGGTAGAGTTGAATCTACCAAGTGTAGTATTTTGTCAAACTGAAGTTTTGAGTGAGTTGAGGATATTAAAATTTTAGGTTTGAACTTTGAAGTGCCTGAGTCATGTGTGGGATGCTTTTGAATAAATTTTGGCCAATATGCTGCCACGGATATACATGTGCTACAGTTGGACTGTTGATTATTAGTTTCATAGTTGAAAAACTCGGACTCGGCAATAATTCGGCCGACCCAAAATTTTTGAAAAACTTGGAATCGCTAGAAACTTGGCAAAAAATCGGCACTTCTATCGAAACATTTGAAAATATATAATTTCTTAAAATATTTTATAAAACACACACATATACACCAAATTTGTATAACATATACTGATTTGAGATTTCCATCATATATTAATCAAAGTTTTGAGTTAAATACACAGTATTTACTCGCTGCGTCATCGTTGTGGACGAAAAAAATGAATGGAAAAATGAAAGAGAAAACCCTATTTTGCATTTAACTTTTTATGTTTTAAGTTATTCACGGGTTGACTTTTTGTTGACCAATTTTTCAGAGAAAAGCACGTGGGTTTTAGCGATTTTTTGCCCTAAACATTGCTGCGCAACAATGAAAAACTCGGCTGTGATTTTTTAGGCGATTATATCATTTCCTGTAGTGACATGCGATATATCACCCATTTAGCGATATACCGCAGATATTTTCAACCATGATAGATTTGAATTAACTGGAGGATATGCTACTTTTTCCTTTGGTTGGTGACTTCTGGGCTTAACGAGGCCCAGCTGCTGGGACCACATGATGGGGGATTACCCCCAACTCTTCTAACGCCCATCAAGGACCGATACATCCTAAACAATCAAATGTTCACCATGGGACATGGACACGAAATCTCCAGTGAAACAACCAATAGACAAACTGTTGCACCTTGCATGGAGAATTTGCTGAAATTGACGTCTAAGTATTTGGAGGTTCTGAAAATCCTAGGTTCAAAGTACTTTTATGATCATTTCAGTAGCCTTTGTTTGAATTTCAGCCAATGTGCAGAAATACTGACATAAAAATTGTCTCTATCAAAATAAAAAATTATGTAACAGAAAAAAATTACCTTCAAAGGGATAATTTTGAATAATCTAGTTCAAATAAGAAGAGAATTTAAAAGGCTTAGGTTGATGTGCTTGCAAAGTTTTATCTTAGCTTGAGCTTACCGATTTGTAGGCACATCGATTTTAAATTACTCAAAGTTAAATGGAATTATGAAGTATAATTTTTTTTCTTTTTTAAAGTTGTCAGTCTTGGGTTCGAAAATTAAAAAACGCTTGATTACAAACAAGTTCAAAATTAAAAGTGTAGTCCCTTAAGATATCATGTTGAGTGAAGTGGGGACTGCTCCTATTGAGACAATTGCTATGGTGCGATTCATAAGGTATTTAAAAAGAATTGAGCAAATGGAAGAGGGCAGATGACCTAGGGTTGTTTTCAATGACATTGCGCCAAAGAAAGAAGACTTGGATGCAACAAAAGAGCAAATGGTTTCGTAAATGGGATACTTACTTGAACACGTGCCCCATGAGTAGTAAAGAGATAAAGGCTTTGTTATGGATAAGTTCCACAAGCATTCTTGGGATAAAGGGTTAAGGAGAAAGACAAAGTATTATATTGAAGACTATAATCCCACTTGTAATCATCATCAAATAGCTTACATATGGGCCAATATCTTTTGGAGAGCCAAAATTCTTATTGCTTAGTTAAGAACTATCTCTCATCAAATTCGTTATAAAACCAGGTGTTGGAAAAGACCAAAAGAAGCTTGGGAAGAAAGAATGTTTTTTTTTGCACTTCCGGAAAAATGAAAACAGAAAAGCATTTCATTTTAGAGTGTGATGCCTTCAAGGACGATAGGACACGCATGTAAATATCTTGACAGTTAACTCTTGGGTTGATTTATTTAGTGAGGGGACAGTTGAGCAGTTGGGGGCACTCATCGTCAAGTTGCATAAGCAAAGGGCTGAAATACAAAAAACAGTTTGTAAGGTGGTCTGTCCCATAGGCTATCTTTAGCCTCATAGACGTTAAAATAATATTTCTTCTTCTTATTTTTGCTCACATTCTAACCACAAAGTTTTAGAAGTAAAGTAAATAGAATATGACTTTGGCACAATTTTTAGAACTTCATGTAATTTATATATTTTTATACTGTAAATTGATTTGTCTTGAAGTCATTTTTGATTTTTGTGAGAATTTAGATGAGTAATTAACAAAGATTTAGTTGTGATTTGGGAATAAATTCTTAATTTCTAAATAAATGGAAAGTTTGTAAAAATAAAGCTTAATAATTGGAGGGACCATGGAACTGTTGAAGCTAAACGTGAATCTTCCTGAGATATTTTGAAAATAAATTCAATAATTGAAGGATTTGAACAATTGAGGTTTCCATTTTAAATAGTTGTATTGATTGAAATAGCCTGAACCATGTTTCTCATCTGCAGAGACACAGATAAATTTACCCAAGTTTAAATGAAACACCATGCAGAGGTTCAAAAAGCCCCTTTGCTGTGGATAGCCCAAAGCTCTGAAAATTAGCTCAACAAACTTGATCATAAACTATTGGCATATTTTTATGAAACATACCTGGTTTAAAATTAGGAGTAAATTTGAATACAGCTATATGTAGCTCTGCAATACATAAAAAATGTCTTTGTTAGGTTTTCTTGTGTTATCATAATGGGCTTTGGAAACTTATTTGACAGCTATATATGACGATAATAAGAGATTCATTTTTGACCACAGCCCTGTTGGAACTTATTTTCAAAGCCTCAAATAATTTGAGAAAATGCAAAATCAAAATCTGGTAACTGAATAATTTGAAAAATTTAGATTGAGTTACATTTAGCCACAGTTCAAAAATCAGCGAGTTACTCACCAACTTGCATGAATTCATGATACGAAATTGGTTGGTGAGTCACCTGCTGAGAAACCCACAGTTGAGTTTTCTGCAAGTAACTGACTGTGAAACTTAATCATTTTAATTTTGCATCTTTGTATGCATTCTGCTTAACCGTGCAGAGGTTAAGATGTAATTTTAAGAATACCTATACAAAGTTCTGCAGTAGATCCAAAGACTATTTATTTTGTGCTCATGGAATGACTTGGAGCATTGCTCTTCAAACCTTTTTTAAATTACCATATTGATCTCTTTCAGTCTTTAACAAATTAATTACAGATAAATTGATTAAATCTAAATTTTTGAGGAATACTGGACTGTGAAATCTTTCTTTCAATTATCTTTTGCTAAGTACAAGATGTTTAAAAATGAAACGCCCAACCATTTTTGCTTGGACTACTGAAAACTTGTACCTCTGTAGAATCATCTTTTATGCAGAATTGCAAATTTTCGAATAAATAAGCAACTTGATAAACTTTAACTATCTTCAGAAGGTTTGTAAACTTTAATTTTCTTAGTGTTAACCATCTCAAAATCTCTACGATGTTGAATCAACACGTTGC
This sequence comes from Thuja plicata, assembly GCA_018584345.1. Classification (NCBI taxonomy): domain Eukaryota; kingdom Viridiplantae; phylum Streptophyta; class Pinopsida; order Cupressales; family Cupressaceae; genus Thuja; species Thuja plicata. The sequence goes on from MU228349.1 coordinate 932,101, forward strand.
ACTATCTTCTTTCCTTTATTGCACTTCATTTCATTCACAATTCAAAATAAAATGATGTTTCACAGTGATGCATTCATATGGGTTTGAGTGATCTGGAGATGTGGGCAAGATGTACCCCTCAGGTCCCCTTTTATTAAGAAATTTTAGGGTGCCTCTGGAACATCCTTGGAGAAATGGGATTGTCCCCTGCTCTTTAGGATGTCTGGGGATACCTTTGCTTGTCTGAATCTCTTAAAATACATAAAAATAACAAGTAGTAGTTTAATATTTTTTCTTTGCTAAACCCCTGTAAAACTCTAGTGTTTTTGCTTAAGCTATATATTCTTTACTTATTTAAATCTTTTGTATTTTATAAATAATATATTAATTTTACAGCTGTCCTTCTCTGTCCCCAGTTAACAGCAAATTTTCCGTATCGCTGTCACCAGATGTCCTAAAAAACATAAAAATAACAATTTTTTTTTCTTTGCTAAAAATTAAAATTCCCGTTTAGTTTGTTTAAGCAATTTTATTGTACTTTTTGATTTTTTTTCTATTTTAAAAAATAGAACATTGGTTTTTGCCATCCCTCTGTGGTACCCAAAAATCCAGGAAATTTTTGCTGTTCCCGAAACCATGTCCCTGCCTCCCACAATCATGGAAACTTAGAGAAACACTGAAATAAACGTTTAAAATAAATCTTTAAATCATTGAGCTTCATAAAATCTGATTAACAAATATTTGACATTGACAAGCATGGTTTATTTTACTTACCTAAACTTATTGGTCAGACAACGTCTTGAGTTCAAATAGATCTTTGACAGTCATGAATAATAATGTTTTGTGTTTTGTGTAAGCAAGATGCTCTCTGTTTAAAACTTTAAAGCACTTGTTCTTCACCCATTCTTTAATATCACTATTGCTAGTCTCATGAATTGAGCGCCTGGGATGTCACTCCATGAAAGGTAGGTGCTACATGCAGTTTTCTTAGCATGCTACGGGGAGTACAAACTTTCTCTTAACATGCAGTTTTCAGTCATGGCACTTATCGTTATGTATGAATGGACATACAAGACATTTCCCTTGTTAAGCACACTCAACTGTTTAAGGTGTTAGTTTCAAGCCAGTAATAATGAGATATTCAAGAGACTTTAAGTGATTTTGAATCCGATATGGCATTGGCATCTGCTACTTATCAGGGATAATTACATAGTTCCTGTTAAGGATAACTCTGCTCAAAATGCATTAAATCATTTGGGTGAATACTTGAGAAGGAAATCTGGAAACTATAAATTTTGATTTCGGATCTCTTATCAAAGATGCTAACTCATTTAAGCTGGTGCTTTTAACACTTGCCCCAGTATATGGATAATGTGAAAATAAACTGTGAAAATACTGCAACCAGTTTAATTAAATACCTTTTGTCTTTTCAGTGAAGTGGAAATTGTAACAGTGATTTGTAACAGTTGGACAATTTGTAATTACCAAACATCTGATCATCAATGAAATTGAAACTAGTTTACAAAGCAGTCAAGTTGAAGGAGTAACCACAACTTTCTAAGATGAGGTTTAGAAAGAAAGAATAAATTTCAGAATGAGCAAAATAGCTATTAAGAGTAAGCAACCTTCATTTGTTGTTTTTCTTGCATTTATAGTAATGTGTAAACTGTAACTAACATGTGTTATTGACTGTTGGAATTCTTAATAGGTTTATTTTTGGTTTTCTCTAGGAGGAGGTTGTTTATAGCGTAAAGTTAAACAGTAAAATCTTTTGGAAAAATGCTTTCCAAGTTTTCCTGTCTCATTGTGCACCCTTTTTTGTGTTTGGCCTTATGAATGCATTTTTGATATGTTTGTTGAATTTCATTGGTCATCAAATTTCTTTAGACCTCAGTTTGTGAATGATTTGATACTCAGACTAATTACTGAGCACTTTGGTTGCAGGTTTTGCATTTACTTCGCAAATATCTGGGAGAATATGTTCATGGTCTTTCAAATGAAGCTCTTAAAATCAGTGTCTGGAAAGGTTCAGCTATGAGTACTTCATATTTGAACTTGTTGATTGATAATTTTTTATTATCGGGAATTGATTTTATCATTTTTAATGAGTTTTTATTGGGTATTAGACATCTTCTACTTGTCATATATGAAAACACAGTCCTGTCTTGCATACACATCATGGTTAGTAACTTAATTTTCATATTTTCACCTGATACAAATCCTCTAGTCTGAACAGTTTTTCAAGTGATGTCATTCGACATGCTTAAATTGGGAAGCTCCTATAAAGAACTGACCGATTATAAAAAATATAATTAAATATATTATTTATGCCCAATAGTAAACTTTAAATCATTGATCAAGGCATCGAGCTAAAGAGAAGGGATAGCTTAGACTAGTTTTTGTGCTTCTCTTTGTTCTGTCATAATTTATAAGTTTATAACAAAATCTGTTTTACATACTGTTTTTGCATTTGCTGTCATAAAAAATGGTTTGACCAGTTTCTCCACAGATTTGATATGTCGTAGTCTGTTTCCTGCTGTCTTTGTATCTTTTTGACTGCAGCATATTCTCTTTTCGTCTCCTATGGCTTTTGGATCATTTTCTGATTTTTTTCAAGTTTTTTAATTTCTATATATATATATGAATTTATGTATGTATATGTAAATATATATGTATATGAATGTATGTATGTATTTGTAAATATATATGTATATGAATGTATGTATGTATATGCATATGCATATACATATACATATACATATACATATACATATACATATGTATGTATGTAGAAAAAAAGCTTACTCAAGTGAATGAGTTCATTATGTCCACAAGACCCGATTGTCAATGGGACCATATATGTCTGTGTGTGTGTAGAAAAAAGGTTACCCAAGTGAATTAGTTTATTATGTCCACAAGACCCAATTGCCAATGGGACCATATATGTCTGTGTGTGTGTAGAAAAAAGGTTACCCAAGTGAATTAGTTTATTATGTCCACAAGACCCAATTGCCAATGGGACCATATATATATATGTGTGTGTGTGTATGTATGTATGTAGCAAAAAAAGGTTACTCAAGTGAATGAGTTTATTATGTCCACAAGATCCGATTGTCAATGGGACCATATATATGTGTGTGCGTGTAGAAAAAAAGGTTACTCAAGTGAATGAGTTTATTATGTCCACAAGACACGATTGTCAATGGGACCTGTTGACGGGACTTTGTGACCGGCTCCGCCGACAGAGGTAAGTTGTCACTAGGTACCGGGGTACCAACCAACTCCGCTTGAAGAGGTTTACCGGAGAATGAATTCTCCTAGCCTCCAAGCACCTGGTAGTCGGGTCTCGATGGTGCAGGGGAGCTAAGTTGGGCAGGTGACTGTTGTTTGAGGGGATAGCTGGTTTTTACTCATCTTCTCGGGGATTTCAAAAGGGATGGGGTTTCCTGCTAGCACTTGGACTGTCAAAGATAACTCAAAAGATCAATCAAAGTTAGATGTATATCTCTACCTATAGTTATGCAATATATATTCAAACATCAAACAATGCTCCAATGCAAGAAACTACACTAAATACCAAATACATAATGAACCAACGATTCACATGCATTCAGTAGCAAGGGGAGATAAGATCATTAATCTAAACTAAAACATAGGAGCAAAGAACATTAGAAAACATACTGCACAAAAGATGTTTGCCAACTTCAGAGATTAGAACAACAATAACACATGGCCACAAGATGTTCTTCCTTCTTTCATTAACTTGAAAACGTTCCAGCATCACTGGTGAGTACATTCATGGCTCCAAGGGAGCGTTCTAAGCTACTGAGAACAACTGAGCATTGAGCTCCTGAGAACAACTGAAAGCAAAATGCTATGAACTCGAAAAGGCTATGCTTCTATTACTTGCTGGATTGCAAAATCATCAATTTCGCCGACCCTTGTTATTGCGTCGGACTTCTTATTTATACACAACTTGACCTAAAACTTAACCTAATCTACCTGTACACTTGCCAAATATAATACATTATCCGTGGCCGGTACTACCTGCACCACTTACAATCACCTCGAGATGTGCAGAGGTCTGACAAGACAAAAGAAGAAGATAAGAGGAGAAATCTAGAAGAATCGGCCTAGAGAAGAGAGCCGAGGTACTTATGGAAGAAATCTGATTGTCTCGGTATCCTAGGCTACATGCCTCATAAATGCAAATTGCGACTCCCTGTCTTCGATGTGCACCAGGTAGTTAATGCAGGAGCGACGCCTCGGGAGAATCATCTGTCAGAGCCATCTCTTCCGCCTGACATACCTTAACTGTATCACCTACCTCTTGACCCTTATTAACTACTTGACAGTGATCGGTTGGTCCGGGGAACCCTGACGCAGATTGCTGTGAATGAATACAAAATTTTGGACCTGGAATACTGGAGTCCGGGAGCTTACGCTCAAAGAATAATGAATTTGCAAAACTTTGCCCTGTTGGCGGAAATCTCCAGAGACCGGAGAATTTACTGTTCCTTGTTCTTTTTAAAGGCCTCCAAAATCTAGATGATTCCTTCCTCATCTACCTCTTTGATGTAGTCCCAGCGGTCGTTGACAACCCCGAATTGCTCGTCAACATCGCCGACCCCCTCCTTGAATTCTGTAGCTACCTTCGTTGTGTCGTGGGCCCGGAGCATCATTTTGGTTAGGTGCGACATTTTCCTTCCGTCAAAATCCCCGGAGGACCAGTACCGTGACTCCATCAACTCATCAAATTTGCTCAATACAAAATCCTCCAGAGCACATGTCTCAGTGGTGAAGGGATCTTCTTGCAAAACCCTTGTTACAAATGCCGTATATGAATTCAAAGAATTCCGGACTTCCGAGATTCTATCCTTAAGGGCCGCTACCAGTTGCTTGCACAACTCAACTTTGAGACCATCAATATAAAATTACTTCATAAAAGGACCGGTTCGAAGGGTATGGAGGGTCTGGGCCTTCTTGGGCTTACGAGCCTCTTGATTTTGGGCCATCATTTCGGCTAGGGAGAGAGGGCTCTTGCTGCCACCGGGGCCTTTCTTTTCCGGGACTCTACCAGCCATTGTGGCTGCTGGGACGGTCTTGCTGCTAAGACTTGGGCATTGGGGTCTTCTTTGGGGCCCTGTGGTGTTTCCCCGGTATCCATAGTCACTTCAGACTCCTTTTCTTGCTCCCCGGGATTTCCCGTATCTTCCACCTCGGTGGCATTCACATTTGTATCTCCAGGATTCTCCCCTTCCCCAGTGTTTGTGGTCTCAGTATCCATATTTCCGGGGTTATCCCCCTCATCCTGTTGTTGCTGTTCTACTTCAGTGTTCTCTGCCGGGACATTCTCCTCCAAGGGCACATTTTCTGGAGGGGCCGAAGGCGTCTGGCCTAGATTTGGCTATTGTGCTGCAAAGACTACCTTGCCGAATGTCACACTCTGGGGTACCTGATCACTCGGAGTAACTAGAGGTGTTTGAAGCGTGACAACTGGGGGTGCGGTTGCTCTCGAAGGTCCGATTTCCCCAGTTATTGTCGGCTGCTCTTCTTGTATTTGCCTCCTCTGTCTCGGTCCCTGGGACCGGTATTTCTTCCACACTTGGTATATTTATCTGTTCTCGCTCTTGTTGTTGCTCTTGCTCTTGCTCCTGCTCCTAGAACTCTTTTTCTGGGGCTACCTCTTCTTGTGCATTGATTTCCTCTATCGCCCTCTCCACATCAGCCTACAAGTTCACCAAGTCTTCCGTCTGGAAGAGGTCGTCAAAATCATCACGGGGAGGGGAGACTGTCGGAGGATCCTCTAGTTCAGGAGAAGAAGGGATAAGTTCCACCTAGGGAATGTCTGGCATCCCGGGACCTGCATTTGTGCTTGGTGGAGGGTTATCCACCCTTGGCTTCTTTCTTCTTGTTTGTAGATCCCGACGTCCAGAATAGCTCCACTCTCGTCCTTCATATTAACTGCTTGGCTCATAAGTGCTGCAAGTGATGGTGAACCTGAAGGGAGGGCGAATCCCACCAGAGTAACTAGAAGGCCGAGAGAAAGCTGGGCGCTCATTGTTTCACTCAGCTGGTGGGACGCCCCAAGCTCAGTGTGAAGTTGTTCCAGAATAGTGAGTGGAGCCGGGGGTGGAACCTGGGTCGGGGCACTCTCTTTAGCTTTCCCCTTATCTTTGCTCGGCCCAGCCGCTTCGGAGGTCGAAGTGGACCCCCGCAAAATTGGACCCCGGCGGGTGCTTTTCTTGCACACTTGTGCAAAATATTTGTGGCTGCACTGCACGATGCTTTGGGTGACATCTTCAATTGTCAAAATCTCCAGGGTGTCCCAATCAACCGGAAGGAGATCCATCTTATCGATCCCCTGTGACTTGTATGATGGGTCCTCCAAGGGCCCACTATCTGAAAAATCCTTTGGAAAGGTCCGAAGGTTGAGGCTTTTCATCATCCCTTTGGTCATCCTCTCGTACTTCCGGTCCCGGACGTTGAAATCATCTTGGCAATCTGCCCAAAAATCCTCCAAGGGAGGCCCGTGGGGTGTGGACGCCGGGGGTAATGCCGTGTTTATCTTGCCGAGTGGGTCAAAATTATTCCTTGTTAGGTAGAACTCAGCCAGCCCTAGACTTTTTAACTCATTATCGACCTCTTTGGCCGTTGCAAGGCTGCAAGAATAATTCCCACAAGTGATTGGGAAAGGGATGGAGGTAACTTTTTTGACTCCATAGAATGCATGGAGTTTCAGGATTTGCTTGCAAAATTCCATCAAAATAATCCTATCCCCACAATGCTTGGGTAATAGGTAGGGCTTGCCGAAAAACCCGGTCACCCGAATATAAGAATGTGGCCGTAAGAACTCACCAAGGTCATTGCTTCCTTGGACAGCCGGTACCTGGAATCCTGAGTAAGTGTCAAAATGTTATGGTAAATGAAGGTGTCATTTACTCGGCAAAAATTGGGGAAGCTAGCTTCCCATTGAATTTGGGGAAAATGATCCCAAGGCGCACTCTGGTCGGGCCCGGTCCCAAGGACGCCCATTGTAAGCAAACCCCGGAGTGCATGTCTCTGTTGTGCCAGTGCCCATAATACATACGAAGTCATGTGGAACTTCGATGTCCGGCTGACGTTCAGCTGAAAATCCACATGGTTGGCAATAATAGTTGCCTACTCAAAGTTCTGTCCGTGGGTGGTGATGCAATATAGAAAATAATACATCCATGCCGAAAAGTCCCTGGCATGGGGTTCCCCGAAGATCCTGCATAGAAAGATGATCCCCGCCTGTATACATTCCTTGAAATCTCCACGGGGGATCTCCAACTTCTTTTTCTTATAGTCCTTCCTCAGGGACTTCAGCCAGTGGGAATTGAGATGCTGCCGGGCGAGCTGTTGAACTTTGTCAAACTCCTGCAATGATGTGGCCCGGGAGATGATAGTAGCCTTCTTAAACTGGGGGATCCCCACTCCCGAAGCAAAAGTGGCAGCATCAAAAGTTACTATGGGCGTCGGGTAATTCAATGGAAGGGAAGCAACAAGTAAAACCACCCGGGTGGGTGTGTTGTAGTGCTTCACTAGGGAGAGAATCAGCTCCAGTGCCTGCATTGAGCAGGGGAAACTGACGGCCTCGATGATGCCGGAGGCGACCACGTTCTTTGCCATGTTATCCTCGACAGATCGTTGTTGATACATTACCCAGACAAGGCCCTGTAGTTCGGCCCATGATCCGACCTCTGTGTCGGTAATATTTTGAAGTTTGGAATCCACCTTGGATTCCAGAAGGACGCCATCCTTCGGGTATTTGGATGTTAATGGGAGTTTCTCCAGCATTTTCTCGGCCCTTGTCTTGGTGGCCGCCCGGGTGGAAGTGGTCGGGAGTTCCGGACTTCCAGAAGGAGTTGTTACCTCAGACATTGTTTGATGATCGTTGATAACCTGCAAGACCGGACAACCGTCAATACAAGTAATTAAAATAATAAGTTCTGGATTGTGGATATTTCATCACAATTTCGCACCTGTTCAAAAAGCCGTTAGCTTGCATCAAATCCCGGAAATGTAATAGACAATAACTTACTTGGAATTTGATCGACACCTGGGGGTCTCGGGGATTCTGGCTCATGCGACAAATGGGATGAAGGCCCGGGGACTTCGCAGCACCCGGATCCTGGGGAAACTGACCGTTATTGTCATGACCAGGGTAGGTAGCCGTACTGGGCTAACGTGGGCAGTCACGTGGTCACACAATAAACGGAGTAATGGCATTAAAATCAACAACTGTCTCATCATGGATGAATTGAATGCCAAATGGGACGGTTTTGAACACTTGCGCGCGGGGAGTTAATCCCGCCATGAATGTTGAAACGACGGAGGAGAGAGAAAACGACCATGACTCGAATAGGTGAGGTGCCGAGTTCGAGCCAGGCGAAAACTAGGTGGGCGAGCTCAAAACTTGGTCAATACACAGGGGGCGTGACGAGCTCGCCAAAGGGGCAGGTAGGACTCAGCAGAATGCACAAGCTAGGCACACAAACTTTTAAACAACTCTTACATACGCTCGATGCTATAAACATTATTTATAGGAGGCCGGAGAACCAATTTACACGGCTACCCACAAATTTACATCTAAACTATAAACACTACCATTTACAAAATTTACAGAACTCTATAGAGACTTCCAACAATTTACAACTTATTTACACTACTCTACGATATTTACATTATCATACACTGCACAGAGGGCGGACAACCCTCTTGAGGAGCCATCCCACCAACGGGAGGCGACGGCGAAAACCAGGAAGGCGAAGCAAACAAAAAAAACGAACACGGAAAAGAAACAACATGAACCGAAGGAAAGAGAAGGGACCCGGAAGAACCTACCCAAAACCAGGGAGATGCGGAAGGAAGGTGCTCTGCAAACAAACAGCTTCGCTAACACACCGAAGATGCGCACGAGAACCCTGCAAGATAACCGGGAGCACACACACTAGCTTGAACACCAACTTCATCGTTAAACTTTCAAAGCAAATCGCACTTAGCACAAATTCGCTCTTAATCGCTCTTAATTGCTCTGAGAGTAATTTGTTTGCGGTAAATGTAACAATGGAAGGTGAAACCCTATTTATACCCCGCGGGGTAAGCGCACCACTTCCTTCCGCAAGTCCCGAGGAAGAGGCAAACCTTCGGACTCCGGGCCCTGGGAATCCGTGCAACCACACCCTCTAACTAAAGAGGAAGCAATGACAAAGAATCCCAGAGTCCGGAATCCGGCTTGCACAAAGAAACAAAACACTCAGGGACCGGGCCCCAGAGCAAGGAAGACCAAAAGGGAACACAACAACGGCCGCGCGGAGGCAAAGGTCGGAGAAAACAAAAGAAGCAAAAGAAACAAGGAAGAACCAAAAGCAAAAAAGGGGGACCCAACATTTTGCCAACAAAATGTAGGGACGGGTATGCAGGGCATAACAGGACCACTAGGTGCATTGGTTGCTTCAACTGCTCAAGTATTTGTAGGACAGGTGGCATCTTTTAGAAGGCTGTTCCTTCTCATGCTGTTTTGAGTTAGCTGCTTCCCCAACACTTTCAATCTGATATTAATTGAATGGACAGTAGACATTCTATTGCATCCTCAAGATGAGAGTTGAGAGTTTTGAGTGCAAGGTAGGTTAGCTCAGTATAATAAAATCTAGCCAAGACCAGGTAGAGGTCGGTAAAGGTGATTATTGAGATTTTGTTGTATTGTGCTTGTGGTCTCTTTCAAATTGATTGGTCAGGAGTGCATTGTATTTGGACTGTTGTTATTGTTGTTCTCTTCTACTAGAGTTATGCTTTCGTCACTGCTTAATTCTATGATTTCTTTTGTGCTTTTCTTTGTAGGACAGTAGACTTCTTATTGTTAGATAACTTTTCCCATCATCTCTTTTCAATTCCATTTCAAGTTATGGTCTTCCAAGTATTCAGTCAAACATTCCTATCAATTCTTTCTTTTGTAACAAACCACCCTACTCTTTTTTTGGCAATATAGAAATGCATAAGCAATGCCTCCATACTTTTTGATTACTCAAATCCCTGAGCGGGCAAGGTGAGAGCATATAGTGCCTCAACCACGCACTATCTACAATGCCTGCAAGAAGATGAATGGTGGAAAGCCAACTAAAATATTCAAGTTGTTGAGCTTGCCTAATCAATATTCAAGTTGTTGAGCTTGCCTAAGCCAACTATAATATTCAAGTTGTTGAGCTTGCACAAAACATTATAAGAATAAAGCCAGAGAACAGTTCTATTAATTCATCTGTAGACACAATGATTACAATAGTATACTCTTCTGTTCATACCCAGATGATTACCCGAAGGTAGTACATAGAATATAAAGGACCGAAGGGGTGCGACAGTTTGCAACTGTGACCCAACTACCTAACCTCCGGTCATGAACTAATTCCCAACGACATACATGACATTATTCCCGACAACAATGTATATTGGCCTTATGAGAGACGACATCTCAGGATTGTAGAGATTAAAGAATTCATATCAGACACAACATCAATCATTGATAGCAAGCTATAACCATAAGAATGTCAGACACAGCATCAGCACTCGTTGCAAGTATTTATATCTCCATTTGACACAACAACTATATCGCTTAAAGCAATCAATACTTCAAACATTGCAAGTATTGAATTACATATCAGAAACAGCAATCTTGTTGCTATAAGCAACATATTAGACTCTATTGCATATATCATAAAGGAAGATCAGACAGCAATCTGTATCACCCTTGGCGACATCGTCTCATCAATTGTTGCATACATAATCAGATTGATCAGATATTGCTGCCATTGCTGAAAGCAATAAATATTGATTTCATAATTGAATTGTATATCGGATATTGCATATCATATTAGTGAGAATAAAACATTTACATAGCATACTTCATAACGGTTATGTCAGACATTACCGTTGATACATTGATACTTATAACTCCACACATTTAGATTGATTATATCAGGAATTGCAATTGTTTTTGATTTATCTTCCTTTACTTGCTTAAATAAGTATTCAATTGACATATCAGCGAGGGAGATTGAAGTAATTGTCCCGGCTTTCTCAACTTAGCGAAAAAGGGGACATTACAGCAGCCTAAAAGAGGTGTCTTCTCCAAACTAACTGTTTCCTCCTCAAGACTAATCAGGCGCCTCTTCATTAGTATTGTGGTTGTTGTGCTTAAGGATTGGTTAAGGGCTAAAGATCACCAATAGCAAAGGAAAGAGTATCATCAACGATGAATTCCTTAATTGAGCTACATGATTAATAAGACCATTTTCGGTAATATATATCTGATCTTGCGTTCTATTTCAGAACTTCACTTCCTTCAGTGACGAGGCTTGATCAATATGACGAAGGCTTTATTTTCCAATAACAGCGATTCAATACCATACAAATTGCAACTATCGGTTCTAGATTGTTGACGGGGATTTGAAGGCATATTTTATTTTGACATAAATTATGTAGTCTCACTATCTTGAGACAATTTCTAATCAGCTTTGGTCAGGGTAATGATATATACTAAGTCAACCTCTAAACAACAAAACGTATAAGGCCTCTTTTAATGGAAACTCACAAGAAATAGGAAGGTGCCAAGTCGGCAGTGAGTCGATAGCATGTATGAATAATAAGAAAAGTCTAAGCCATGTAACAAGTATGAGTATAGAGCATTGTCTAGGATAGTTTGCAAGGTAATAAATGTTTTAAGAAATATGCTGGAAAATTTCAGAAACAAACATGAAAGATGTGGAGCGCAAAGCAATTGTAAATCCCTTTTTATGTTGTCCTTATCCTTAACTTTTCTACTAATGATATAAAAATATTCTAATAATATGGCCAGGGTTTAGTAGTAACAAATAAAATAATAATAAATAATATGGTGGTGTGGGTTTCCATAAAAGGTTGTTGAGCCCCCAGGACATTTGGCAGTTTCTTCACTATGACAAGAAATAATGAGGAGTTACAAGACAAAGTGGTGCTACTTTTATAAAATAATCTCATCAATATCAATTTTTATTTTTGAGAGGGAGAATGAGGCTTATTGGAGTTATATATTGGGAGCTTGTCGGCCTTCGAAGTATTTGCAAATATATTTAGTCTTTTCTCTCAATATTATGAGCCATCTGTTCAGCTTTATCATTCAATAAATAAAACCCTTGGATTTTGGAAATCAAAGGACAAATTCCTTTGGCTTCTTAGGGTTTGGAGGACAAAAACCCTTCATTTTGTTAGGGGCTATCTCACATAGAGGTTATATTTGTACTTTAAAGCTTTGTTTTGATTTCAACATTTATTTTGATATTTGCAACAAGTTTTGTATTTTTGAAGATTCATCATATTGTAGGAGAAATATATTTTTTAATATTTTATTCATTGAACAAACATTTTGTTGTGGAGATTGCTTTATTCATATTTTTTTGTTATTTGATGATTATTTTTGCAATCTCTTGTTACATCTTGTTGGGCATTGTTGTTATTGGAAATTATACATATCAAAATAATTTCCCATCCATTTATATGCTCTTCCCTTGCTCTCATCAGATCTTGGTGATGAAAAAGTGTCGGATAATAATATTTACTCACTATATTCTTTCACTTGGCTCTCATAGTATCTTGGTGATTAAAAAATGGTAAGATTATATCTTAAAATTTGTTGAAGATATTACATATTACATATACTTATCTGCAGGTAATTTGTTGGTGCAATGATCTCCCACTTTTAACCAAGTCTTTGTTGTTGTGACACTTGTTGCTTAGCAGGCTAGCAAGTTCGATAGGTGTTCATTCCTATGAGTTTAATTCAAGATCTTATCAAAATTTTAAATCCAATTTTCTGAGTGTTATACTAGCATGTAGTTTTGGGTGCAGTCTTGTTTGCTCTACTTTGAGGGGAGTTTAAGAGGCCATATGTAGGTTTGGTGTAATTTGCAATAGCAAAGATGACAATCATTTTTCTTAGAAATGACTTAAGGATTTGAGGTATAATGTATAAATATGGTTACCAAGCCTCTAGCGAAAACTCAAAGATTTTGATGTCACTGACCATTGACAGCGAAGTCAGATTTGTCCAAATGAGATAACAACAATAATGTGCTTCGTTGGCTGTAACTGTTAGGGAAATTCAAACGACTTGAGAGGGCTAAATGGGTCAAGGAGAGGGGCAAAAAGTATGAGAAGAGATTAAGTGAACAAAGTGTGAGGCCACAAGGTCCATAGATTTCTAGATCTAGGAGTGAACCTTGGGCATGCTAAGGGAATTCATGCTTATGGATGCAATAGCACTAGCTGAACCTTGACCAGTCTAACGGTATATCAATGATGGGAGATACAAAGTGTCAACTAGATACTTGACACAAGAAATGTCTGTAAAGCATGTTTACATAGTATACAATTTTTTTTTGCTAATTGAGGCATTGCGGACCTAATTGGCTATTTCATTTTGAGCATTAGTTAACTGGAGGCTTTGCAATGCAACCAAATGTTAACATAAATAAAATATTTGAATATAAGCTAACATGACAAGGTTCAACTTAGTTGAGAATAGTGCAGACAAGAGTGAAATAATATCAAGGATCAACTGTTAATCATTCATTCTTTATTTCTTTTTTTAAAAAAGTGGTCTATTAACTATGAATATAAACTACACAGCATGATTGACGATACATACATTATATATCATAACTCATCAGAGTTCCTCCTCAGCATGGTTATCGTTAGTCGTAATTAAATTAATCTATACATTTGGCTGCAGTTGATTTCATTACATCCTCCAAATCACTGTTTTTTTTGTAGATCCTCCAAATCACTGTTATCTTGTCTTCTCTCTTTCTTGTTACCTATCTATGCTAATAAATACTATGTATCAGTAATGAGACTTCAATTTAGAAAGGATATAAAGGGACACAACTCACAACTGTGTCCTTAAGTTTAGAGGTTCATTTTGTAACCTTATAACTACACATTTGCAAGGCAGTATATAATTCTCGGTCTTGAGGAATATCAATAGCTGGACAAAATATATGGTAGTGGTCTAATGTTTTTACTTTGGCAAGCTGGAAAGCTATGATTTGGAAGAATGTGACAATTTCTGTCAGTGTGTGGTTTAACATCATCCTTTTTGGCATTGCAACAGGTGATGTTGTCTTAAAAGACTTGCAGCTAAAGGCAGAGGCTTTGAACTCACTGAAGTTGCCTATTACTGTCAAAGCGGGCTTCCTGGGTTCTGTGACACTTAAGGTATTGTTTATTCTCTATCTAATGGTTTCTCTTTACGAGCTTAATTATTTAGGAGTAGAGATGATAGTCGGCTAGTTATTATACTCTACATACTTAAGTGCTTAAGTTTTACTGTATGTTGTGCTTCTTGTGATATGCCATGTAGTTACCAATTAGGTCAGTTCATTAAGGGTATTATGAACATATTTGTTCACTGTATGAACCATTAGTATGGTAACTGTAGTGCTGATAGGAAACTAAGCAGCAGATAGATTAAAACAGATTAGAATGCATATGCAGTTGTCAAAACAAATTTGATGTATCTTATTGATGGATTTCTTTGAGTATGTCTTGGTGTGTGAGTTCAAATTTCTCTTAGATCATTCGTACACAGAAATTCTCAATTTGCTACTTAAGGGATGTTTTTTTAAGACTTTATGGCATTTTATCTTAGAAACATGGAACTGTTAAGAAAAAAATGCAAACTGTCCTCAAATCTGGTATAAAATGTGATAGTTTGATATTAAACAATGGACATGAAGTCTCCTTAAATAGAAAAGTACAAGATGATGTTTCTAAACGAAACAATCGTTAACTGAATTCAAAATAGTAACTACATCGTCAACTGAATTCAAAATCGTTAACTCACTAAAGATGACCAGTAGAAACACTACATTATTATTTTAATACCCTCCCTTTATGACATTTTATCTTGAAACATGGAACTGTTAAGAAAAAAATGCAAAACTGTCATCAAATCTGTTATAAAACTCAAAGTAACGAGAATCGGAATTGTCTCGGAATCGGCAAGGCCGAATCGAATCGCGAATCGCCCATGAATCGGAATCGAATCGCCCATGAATCGGCAAATTTAAAAAACCCTTAAAATTTAGAGATTTTTACAATTTAAAACTTATTTCT
>MU228349.1:947636-968032 GCA_018584345.1 Thuja plicata
GAAGCCCCCAAGACGGGGTCAAGGGGGTTTGGGGGCGAAGCTCAACCGACTTTAATTATTTTATAAGGCATCGAGAGTTATTTTTCAACTCCACAAGACATCAAATCATAAATGTATGTAAGACGAAAGACACAAAAAAAAGATTAAAAAAAACAAGTATTTTTTAAATTTTTTTGACTTGACAGCCGATTCATACCTGGCGATTCAGGCGATTTTAGGATAAATCGCCTGAATCGGCGATTCAGGCAATTCATGCCAAAAAACCGCCGATCTGATTCACCGGCTCCAAAAAAATCGGGAGCGGTGAATCGAATTGCGATTCATGCGATTCACGTGATTCAGAGGTGATTCTCGTTACTCTGATAAAACTTGATAGTTTTATTAAACAATGGACACAAAGTATCCTTAAATAGAAAAGTACAAGAAGATGTTTCTAAACGAAACAATCGTTAACTGAATTCAAAATAGGAACCACATCGTTAACTGAATTCAAAATTGTTAACTCACTAAAGATGACCATTAGAAACATTACATTATTATCTTAATACCCTCCCTTAATGGTTATTGTACTAACTACCCTACATAAGACAATCTACAGGTCTTTTGGTCACGGATGCATAGAGGCTGCCCCCTTCTCATCAGAACACTCTGGAACATGAGCCTACTGTTGAGACTCTCCTTGAATCTGCAGAACTTCTGGAAATGACCAAGAGTACCAAAATCGATCCAACATGATGTTGGGTAACAAAGCTATCCCTCTGAGATCAACTGCTGAAACCGACAAAAACTTGAAACTATGATTTTGTGGAAAAATAGGAAAACCCTTGTGTGCAGATGAGCACTACGCCCCAAAATAGACTACAAGATACCACAAATTTTGTGGAAAAAATTGACAAAATCCTCCAATGATTCTTTTTTTTTTTTGAAAAAATAAAAAAACCACGAGACTAGCAACTAGTCATGATTTTTTCCGGAAAAAATCAGAAAACCCGAAAATGATTTTCGAGGTTAAAATAAAAAAAACCAAACATGATTTTGAGGAGAAAAATTGATCAAAACTAGACATGATTTTTGAGGATTAAAATCGATCAAAACCCAACACAAAATCCGAGACACGAATCATAATACAAAATTTCATTTTTGAGGAAAAACGGTAAAACCCTTTTTACAAAACGATTTTTGAGGCAAAAATTGCATAAAATCCACAATAATTTTTTTAAGGAGAAAAGAGTATTAAAAATCCATCGAGAAACCTAGAATAATTTTTTTAGGGGACAAAATTATAAACCCAACAAATAATTTTTCAGGCAAAATTATAAAAACCCACCAAGTTAATTGAGGCAAAATTGTTAAAACCCAAATGCAGCTCCAAAAAACTAGTCATGACTTGTAGAGATTCGTGAGCATGAAGCCACCATTACACGGAGTGAAAATCTGCTCTGTCCCTTAAAAACACGACCAATCCATCAATCTGAGCCGTTCTGCTATCTCGTCGCCCACGCTCGAGATGCACACAACACAAAGGGATCTCACCAACGATTGAAAACGGTGCTTGAAAAATGACGCCTAGGCTGGAGAAAAAATGGAGAGAAATCCCCAGTTCAAACGCAGGAAACCCTTGCACAGATGTAGAGAAAAATGGGCAAAAGGATACGTGGGCAAACTAGAGATCACATGAAAATCACCAGCAAAGAGGCCGTGCCAAAATAAAAACTACGGCTGCTCCCAACACGAATGCGGATTTGCAAGGGAAGAGCAATGCATTTTTAAGAAAAAAACCCTCTTCAAAATCGTGCAATTCACATGGAACTCTTGAAAATCCCGCATTTTGCCTTCAAAAAACCTCCTCATCAAGAAGCTTCAATTTTTTTGGAAAAATCGATCAAAAAACCCTTTGAAACGGAAACCACGTTTTTTTCATAAAAAAATGATTCAAAAAAAATTTGGAAATTTTTTCTAGGTAGAGGACGACAAATTTTAAAAATTTGTCAAACAATTGCAAATCTCCTCAACCCGATCTGATATCATGTTATAAAACTTGATAGTTTGATATTAAACAATAGAGACAAAGTCTCCTTAAATAGAAAAGTACAAGACGATGTATCTAAACGAAACAATCGTTAATTGAATACAAAAAAGGAAACTAACTTATAAAACTAAACTCACTAAAGATGACCATTAGAAACAATGCATTATTATCTTAATAAAATCGAAGCAAAATTTTTAATATATTTCCTGTTAAAGGTTTTGTAGAAGTTAAATTAGTGAGAAAGTTTATTATATTCAATATGGAAGCACAAAAAGGTGCTTCAGAGATCCAGGTTGATAGTAGTCTGTGTACAAAAAGAAAATCTGTTATATTACAAGAAAAACAAACTAGCTCATAAGTATTCAAGACTCTCTCGGTACACAACAAACTCGTTGAATCACAAGGTGAGGCACCTGAGTAAAGGCCAGTAGGATCCACTGTAAGTTTTGGCGAGCTTCTACCAAGCTCACCAAACTTGCTAGGACTTGGGGTCAGTTTTGGTGTATAAAGACCCAAAAAATATATTCTGAACCCGGACAAGTCATAAATAGTCTGGACTCCTTAAACTTGGTTAAAAGCGATAAAATTATGACAAATGGTATGTGCTATAAAAATCTGTGTGGTCTCAATGTCATTAATTTGGTGGCAGCGGCTCTTTCCTTGGATCCCAGAGTGAGAGGCATGGGAAGATGTCGCCTTAGATCTGCAAGATATTTTTTCATTAATGATGCCTTTGGATCTGTAGTGGAACAACATCCAGAGGCCCAAAAAATTTGTTGAAGACGTTGCCAGGAGGTGGCATAGTGTTGGTGTGTGTTTTATGACAAAGACAACTTAGAATAAAATACCAGGGGTACTCTATCCTCACTTGAACAAAGTCTCTAATGTGCTAAACAGACGAACTGTGTGATCACAAAGGTTGACTCCAAGGTTCCAAATGCATGTGATTTTGTTGTTCAGGATAGAGTCACGTGGTAGGATGTTTTGCTGAAAACCTCCAAGGGGACTTACACTGTTACTCAAGACTTTGTCAACTTTTGGATAATGAATTTTCTCTTCTATTTTTCTATTTTTTTTGGATTTTTTGGGTTTAACACTTATGAAGATTTCTAAAATAAAAAGCAAAAGAAGAGGGTTTGAGAAGGTAATTCTAACTCTTAACTAATTCTATGAACTAAACCTATGACATATGGAGACAAGGCTGCAAAAGCGGAATCTGAAACCTATCCTTGTTTCGCCAAATTCAACAATTCCACAAGAATGGTGCAATCTTCTAAGGTATTCTAAGGATTTTCACATTACAGATATTCACCAACATTCGAATAATGAATACAGTAATGGAAGTTAAGTTTTTCTATCACAAGTTCAAACTGACTTTGCACAATAGTTGAAAATCATTCAACTATCAAAAGTATGAACATATTGATTCCACAACGAATGTTCTCATCAAATCCTTCATTCAATTTAACAACTTGAAAATAAAATCCACTCTAAGTGAGAAACAAAAACCATGCAACTTCCAAAAGATATCAAATTCACCAACAATTGAACAATGAATTTACTTAAGAAGTGTTTTATGCAACAATTTCTCCAAATATCCCTCTATAAATGAGAGGAGTGGGGTTTATATAGGAGTTCAAAAACAGATGAAGGGTCCAGATCAATTTAAGATTGACAACCAAGATTTAAACTATACCCTAATTTGGGTTTACAATGCTTATCCTGTGAGAACCAATGAAAAATGAACATATGATGGAGCTTTCTTCTGGAAGAAAGTACCCCTTATTCTTTCTTTGGCAGCATATTCGATGAACCTGGACACCACAGGCATGAAATTGTCAGATTGGAGACAGGTGGTTGCCATGTCAGCATGCTTATCTCTTTGAATGAAGTTAGCTTTGAACAATTCTTCTTCAATTCTGGGAATTTGGACTTCTTGGTGTGAACTTTGAATTTTGGAAGATGTCTTTGAAATCTTCCCCTGTCCATCCATCCTTCTCCCTATCTTGAAATTCTTCGTAGGTGATGAAGTCCTTAGTTGTGTTTATTTTCCTCATTTGTGAATGTCATCTTTTCTTATACCATTTGAATTCCTTCCTTTGAGCTTGATCTTTGGAAATCCCGGGTTGTTGTAGCATCTTGCATTAGACCTGCAAAACAATTTTGAGAAAATTGTCAATAACTCATTAAAAGGACTTCACCAATCTTACCTTAATTTGGAAATGACCTTATGAATTTGTAAATGATGAAGTCCCGTCCTTGGAAATGCACTTTAAGGTATGATTTCAGGAAATTTCTCATACTTAGGCAATTTTCACTATTGCTTCCTTAGTGATTTCACTCTCTAAAAATTCCCTCTCCAAAATTCATACCTTCTCTCTCTAGAAACTTATACCTCTTCGTTTCTTTAGATACTTGGCGATTTCAACCTCAAATGGCTTTGGATTCCACAATTCTTGAACTTTTCTTTGGCTCTAGAGAGTGAATTTCATCTCTTGGTCTGCATTCTTTACCTAGGTTGTCAACACTTAGCGAATTTTTTATCCAGGAGGGGGCAGACTCTGCTTTTGCTTGTGGATTTCCAACAACTTTTCTTGTTTGAAATCAAGAATTTTCACAACTTCAGGAATTTTCTGCAGCTTTCCTTTGAAAATTTCAGGATTTTTTCACAACTTTCTGGAATTTCCACAACTTTCCATGGATTGGAATTTTTTACAACTTCAGGAATTCTCCACAACTTCAGGAATTTTTCTTCTGCTTATGCAGAGTTCACTATAGATCAAGGAATTTCCCCGAGTTAACCATATTTTCTCCCTTGAAAGTTCTCTCTCTATGACAAATATTTGATGTTACTTGTGGAATTCCCAGCACACTCCATGGGCAAACTTCATTATGCTTTGAGGATTTCTTCATGATCAGACTTCTCTTGGATTGAGGAATTTCCTCAATTCTTAGCCAAATTCGCAATCATCCTCTTTGTGGACTTGGCTTGGAAACAGGAATCTTCCATGAATTCTTGAGCGGACTTCATGCCTTGATGAGGATTTTGCCATGCCTTAGACAAATTTCTCATCTTTTCAAGATGGACTACAAATTTCTCATCTTTTCAAGATGGACTTTATCTTTGTTTGAGAAATTTCTTCATTGTACTGACATCTACCTCCTAAAAAGATAAAAAAAAATTCAAAGTTAGAAGAGGGTATGAAATTTACAACTGCATAGTATGGAATTGTAATTAAATCTTATTCTAATTTCACTTTGCATTCCTATCCAAAATTCATCTTCAATCCTTTAAAATTTGAATTTTCAATCAAGAATTAGGACTGAAAGAATGAAAAAGCAAGGATGAAAACATTGAATCTGCCCCAATTTTGAGAATTTGCAGACTAAGGTTCTGAATTTGGAATGAAAATCTCTTTCAAATCTGCATAAACCTGTTAGAACCTGACAATCAGATTAGAATACCCTTTAAAAATTCTCAAGAAATCTTGAAAATCACCTCTAATCCTAAAAGAAACTGAAATTTCGAATACAAATTCATCAGCAAACATGAAAATTCCAAGGAATGATCATCAATAATCATGGAATTCTATCTGAAAATTGCCAAAAATCTCTATCTTACTTTGAAATCTGAAAAGTACTGCTGTCTCCAGAGCTTTCCTGTTTGTGAATGAGTCCAATGCCAAGCTCTTGTATTTATAGGAAACGATGATATCAAGAAGGGATCGACTTGCTTTATTTTTGTGTTTTGTTTTTTTGATTTCTTCCCTTTATTGAACTTGGTCAATCTCTTAGAGAAGCTTTATTTAAAAAACTTGTTTTTTTCCTTTTTTCATTGAGATTTGGCTTTCTTTTTTTTTGCTTTCTTCTAGAAGGTCTTTTGTGGCGACCCTTATCTTGCTTTCTTCTAGAATTCTCTTAAAGTCGATCGTTTATGTTTTCTTCTAGAAGCTTCCTTAAGTCGATCCATTTATGCTTTCTTCTAGAACTTTTATGTGTGAACGGACTTTGAGGAATTTCTCTCTTTGGGTGAGATTTTTATATAAAAATATAACTTTTAAGTATAAGTTAGTTATATTTTATATAAATACTGTTAGGATGTTTGAGAGTGGTTTCATATCTCTAGGAGTTATAATGCAGATTTTGGATTTTGAAAGATCCATATTTTAGTAATCGACACGCTTTCATCAGTGTTCTCCATAGCTTTTTTTTTCGAATATTTCTAATAAATTTGCTCCTGGAACAAGGATTTTCCAAAATTTTTTCACAAATTTGAATGCTTTTCCTTGGAAATATGGAAATTTTCACCACTTTTCATGCTTTTTCATGAAATCCCAGACAAACTTGAAGTTGAAAACAAGAATTCCTACTTGGGTAATTTCTCACTTTTCTCAGTTGCAGACGTAACCTTCGGCCTTCCCAAAATAGAAACTTCTAAAAATAGAAATGTCGTAAAAAACAAAAAAGCAGGTGAAAAAAGCAAACCCGATTGGCCTATAAGTGCCAAAAATGAAACTTCAAAAAAGCAAAAAAAAACTTCTAAAAATTAGGAGTTGTTAGAATTGACCTCAAGCAATATCGATCTTCATTGCTTGGCCCTTCTGAATACTTATGTGGCGTTAGAATAATCATTTGGTCATGCTTTCTCTCTTTTTACTTTTTGATGACACTCCTAAACTTTGCACTGGCAAGAGAATGGAGACTAAAACTGAAAACTAAAAGCGAAAACGGACTAAGACTAAAATCGAAAATGGGGGGGTCCCAATTTGCAATGGGGCGATGTGTGATAACGTCACAACACATAGGAATGCCATCATTCACATTACCTGCTTAAATCTATTCTCGTTGATTAAAAAAAATGTTTTTATATGTATTTAAAAATTTAATTTCGTAGTTGCAGCATTTAGTTGGGTATTAATGATAATCCTAGAAGAGTTTTGCAAATGGTGGGAGCAAGTAGGAAGCATATCGGAAAGTTAGTGAAAATTTGACACGCAATCGGACATGAGGAATGAATGTGGGGATGTGTTGTGGATATGAAGAGTGAAGACCATCTGAAAGTAAAATAGAGCTCTGCAAAGTCGCTCTTTGTAGTTTCTTGATTTTTTAAAATGATTCGTAGGGAAAGTCTTCAACTACAGATTTGTGGGATTTGAGTTTCCATTTGCAAGTGAAGTGGAAGAATGTAGGAAATGCATGAAGAAACGAACATTGGAAGTAGATGTAGGACTGAATCATTGATATCTGGTTGCCCATCGAATTCGTGCAAAGGAGGAAAGGTAAGGGACGGATGGACAAGGTATTTGCATCAATTCCATGTGGAAATGGATGGGGCATTGGAAGTGAAGTTGGAATAAAGTTCATATGTTTGGATGTAGATGAAAAGCCCACAAAGGTGAAAGTAGAAGCATGCAAAAAAAAGAAAATGAACATGTGGAGAAATGCTATTGAAGTGAATGTTGGGAAGGACATCAGAATGTGTGGTTGCACTTTGAAATCCTACAAAAGGAAAGTGGAGAAACAAATGAAAAACGAAGTTTGTGGGGTCTCGATGTGCAAATGATCAAGAGTAAAATGTGGGAAATTGTCCGGTTGGGGTTTGGAATCTCACAAACTGACATCGATAGAAAATGCAAAAGGAAAGCTTGTGGGAAAGTGAAGGTGAACTGAATGAGAGGATGTAGATGGAAACTATGCATCTTGTGGGAGGGGGAGTTCTTGCAAACTGTAGAAACACTAAGAAATTGAACTAAGCCCTAGGGATTTTTGAGACCCTAACAACATTTAACACATGAGTAAGCACATGGAGGATGATGAAAGATAATACTTGGCAAAATTAACAAATGAAAATTGATATTGTGAATTCTCAGATTGGTTATATGTGATAAGTAAAATGAAACTTAAGCGCTCCAAGGAGATAGGACTCTGACAAATTTTAACATGGTGGGATGGAGTCCTAACATCTTCCTCTCATAATTAGATTTTTAACTTTTTTTGCTCTAGCAAAAATAACACATTTTTTTTCCCTCTTTTAACCGACTCTTTCATATTTGCATGAATAGACGTGGCAAACATTTTAGGTCAAGTTATTGGTTCGGGTGTGGGGAAGATACGGGTACAAGAACCTCATATGTGGATGCCCAAATTTTTTTTAAGGGGGTTTGGATGCATTTGGGTACATGTGTGTATATATATGTATTTTATATACAAAAAAATTAAAGAGATATATAGAATTGTAAAACTTTTTTTTTTGATAGTATGATACTTCATCATTGATCAAATTCAAAATGCAAAAGATAAATATTAAATTCCAATTGATAGCTCAAAAATATTCAAATAAGCCATATCAATGATATCGTAGATGTCCATGTTCACAATTCCAACAAAAATCATTATTATCAAAAAATTCATCATCTATTGGATTTTCAGTTGTTGCAAGTTCAAGATCATTATCATCATTTGAACCCAAAGCGGTTCCAATCGCACTAGATGCACCATGTGCAGGTATGTCATCATCATCATCATCATCATCATCATCCATAGTGGCTCTAGCAAGATCCTAGATGGTTGCATCCAAATCACTAGGCTTAGGTGCTACATCCAAAGCTTCACTGCCTCCTGCTTGTATTGGGGATCCTTGCGTTATAGAAGATGCAAATTGGAATGAATGTAAACCAAGTCTTCAACTCTTTTTCCAGCCAACCGGTTATGCTTCAGTGAGTGAATAAAGGAGTATGTACTCCAATTTCGTTCAGCGGCAGAAGAATTTGCAACCTGGAGAGAAAACCAACAAAAAAAAATGCAAAATAAATTCAAGAATGTTAAGTGCTAAGTTCTACAATACAAGTGGCAAAAAAATAAAAAAACCTCACTTGCGAGAGGATCTTGATTGCAAGAGGTTTGAGGTACATATAATCTTGACCATGGAGCTACCACCATGTAGTAGCATCCATTTTGGACTGGTCTTTAACAACACAAGATGTATGATTTCTTCCTGAGACAAATAAGCCAAATTCTTTCCTAACACTCGTCTCCACTTCTGGATACTTGAAGAGTCTACTAAATGCGTGCTTGTACCAATTAGCAACTTCAGAATCTATATATGGTGGTACTCTCCCTGGGATGGAAAGTACAACATTGCTATAGTACCTCGAAGATAGAGCATATGCAAGGAGGTGCAATGGCGTGGTCATCTTGTTCCAACGATGAAGACCGATTGTTTCCACCTTTTTAAAAATGGTTTCTTCAGGATTATTCTCTCTTTTGTATTAACACTTATTTTTTCCAACTTTGTGTCCATGCTATCATAGACATCCCCCAAGCATGGTGCATCTGTATTAGCAAACCGAAGCATAGACATGATAGGTTCGGTGAATTCCAATACATATTCCACATGAGCCCACCAATCATCATCCAAGATCAATGACTTGACCTTTTGGGCCCTCTCTGAATTTGACTGCTTTCATATACCCCATTGGTTGCTAATAACCATTTGACCCAATGCCTCTCGCACCTTCACAAGTTGTCTCATAACAATTGTATGAGATGCAAACCGGGTCTTAGCAACCTAGGATCATGCTAATAGTAACTTGTAAGTTAATAACACATGAAAAATATATAAATAACGCAAAAAAATATTTTATTCAATTATGTAAAACATTACATAAATGAAAATAAAAAAAAATAATTTACCTTCAACAATTCCAATCTTGAGAAAGTTTTGAAAATTGCTTGTGACATATGGTGGTTCGTCACAAACATATGGATCTTCTTGGCTTCTTGGTATATTTCTTTCACCCACTCTATTTGGGTGCCAATTGCTTGCATCACCAAGTTGAGGGAGTGTATGGTGCACGATGTCCAAAAAATGTGCTCATATCTTGCCTCAACCAAAGCACATGTAGCCCTGCAAACTTTTGTATTGTCCGTAATTACTTGGACCGCATTCTCATGACCCACCATCTCTATGGAGTCAATGAGGATCCTGGAAGTGAACTCTGCATCTTTGACTTCCCCTTCATAATAAATCGCCCTAAAAAACGTTGCCCCCTTGGGTGACACCGCAATAACATTTATCAATGGATAATTTTTACAATCTTTCCATCCATCAGAAACAATAGAAACATTTGATTCAATCCAAGAATCTCTAATTGGTTTCAGTGAGACCTCTACAAATTTATTCTCTTTGCAATAAGGTGGTATGCACCTTTTCATACTTAGGACTTGTGAAACTAATAGGTGCACTATTGATTGCTGACACCATGTTCCACAAATATGGTGATCTTATCAAGTTGAATGGAAGACCATTGGCATAGATGGAAGGTGCAATTATTTCTTTAGCAATATCTCTTGTTTCCATTTTAAACGCCCTGTCCAATGGACCTCTCTCGAGGGTGGGTATTCCTACTTCATCTTTGTCTTCCGTAGAGGGTATAGGCAAGAAGGGATGTTTGGAGGCCGCTACTGTATTAGAGGGTAAATTCATTGTTGTTTCTTTCCGGAATTATAAGCACTTTTTCCTTTTGCAAGCAATTTGTCAGAGTCTTCTTGTTCTTTTATGAATCTGGCTATTTGTATAGGAGACAACCCCTTCTAATTTGGGCCCTCACACATATTAATCTCTTTACCACCAGGGCCCATAAAGTGAAATTTTTCTCAAGAATAAGAGCTATTATATTGCACATTACAAAAATTACACTTCCCAATATATCTGCCACCTTCAGGAACTTGTGAAATCCTTGTGGTATGTCTCCATAAAGGAGATCCTTTATCAATTTTGAATTTTTGGTTTCCTTCCACACCCACTGAACTCCTACTGGCCATTGTTGCCATTGTTGATTTTGATCAGATTTGATAAAGTATATATATATATATATCTTATATTTATGAATTTGATAATTCTTATCAATATGATTTAATACGTTCTATATTATGGTCTGATTGCAGATAATAATAATATACATATATATTATTTGCAGAAGTTTTCACACATTGAAGACTGATTGAGTTTTATATATATCAAGATACATTTCCTACCAATATATATACTGGTATGAGGAGACATGTCTGTACGTGGAACATGTCCCAATCTTAATCATTAATCTTTTGTTATGCCGTGCATTAAAGTTGGTATCGATTCATAACCAAAATCAATCTATGTCATCACTTTGTTACGGTTTGTAATGATTAATGAATAGTCGATACACATTATCGACTTGCTGTATGTTAAATGCAAGGTCAACTCTCAACGTCGACTGTTGGAGAATATGCACGTCTATGCTAAGAAGCAGTTCAATACTCACAGCAATATCAATTAATGTAGATGCGCAAATATATTCAGTTCATACTCTATATCGATACATATCATGATTATTATTAATAATATGATTAATAGTTATTAAATTAAACTCAACTACACACACACATATAGATATATAAATTATCTTTGAATCATTATTAGTTTAATTTCTCCAAAATACATTATATATATATATATAGTCTCAAGGTTTTATCTGACTGAAGCTACAAAACATCAACAACAATCTAAAAATAAATAAACAAAGAAACAAACTTGAAAATATTCTTCACAAACTTGAAAAAATTCATCAAAAACGTGAACAAATTCATCAAAAGACCAAAGAATAAGGATTAAATGCTTATCTTAGATTCTTAAATCTCTTTTGTGGAAGCTATTTGGTACTCCACAAACGATTTCCTTCGGAAAAAACCACCTGCCCTTCGAAATGCCAAAATGGAGACAAAAAAAGTTGAGAGCAAAACAAGCAAAATGATATGTTTTTGAGTTGGAAGGCCTCAGAAAGGCTTGTTTTAGGGTTTAGAAGAAAAAAACCACTTTTTAAGTGTTTTTTGTTTGACTTTTTCATTGAGGCGCTCACTGATGTGCCTGATCCGTCCAGGTGCGGGCTGGATGTGCACTCAGCCTTGCGGATGCGTCCGGATGCGCAGGCTGCACATCTTGGCGCATCCGCATCTGTTGTGGGCCTGCAGGAGGCACATCCTGCAACATAGATTTTAGGATTTCAAGGTATCCTACCCTGCTCAATTAATATGGGTTTGGACTCTTTACCTTTGAACAAGCTTTTGATGATGACTCCATAACACACACTAGCTGCAAAGCAGGTTGTTTCTAGTATCACCATGGTCTACGCTATGTACAAAATCTGTTTGTTGGATTCGTGCTGCCCTTGATAATGAAAATCACTATTTCTCTTATTATCTGTGCCATTGCTAATTGCAGACTTGATTTGTCCTTTGTGTTACCTTAATTATAGAGTAGATGCATATTGGCAACCCAAGAAGTTATATCACTTACAGTTTTGAGAAAAGTTAATACAGTAGGGGTAAGTAAAATACTTTTTTGAACACAAATCTCAATACTTTTACCACTAACCCATGTGACATATTGAAGGCGATGTGAAAATCAAACACTCAAAACACCAAAAATATACAAACCTAACATCAAACACATTAGAGAAAACAAAAGTAGATATTAGAGAGCTAGAAATTAAATTGGTATCAAGATGACAAATTAAACCAATCAGATTTGTTTGCAAGAAGTAAGGTCCAAGAGCTGGTGGTTGATACTTTCTTCATACTAGCGTTTTGTACTGTGATAAAAAATGAAAAGAGATTCAAATTCAGAGAGTGTTTTGGATTGTAATAAAAAAATGATTGCATGGCGTTGTAGGTCCTTGAATGTTTGGCCATGGAGCTACCATTATTGTGAGTATTCTTCTTATACTTGTCATGAAGAGCAAAAATCCTTTGACCATTGGAGCGTGCAAAAAAAAACTTATTCATAACTATATTCCTCAAATCAGGATTAGAAAAGTCTAGCAAATGCTATCTTGTATGCTTCGTTGACCTCAACAAAGAAAGGATCTTGGTGATGTAGCATTTCAAAGTCAATGCAAAGGCAAGAAGATGCAGTGGCGTGGTCATTTTGTTCCACCACTCAACAAAAAATGTTTGTACTTGTTTGAAGGAAGTTTTTTTTGGATCTTGCTCTCATTTATGATGGTCATGATGCTCTCAATCATTGAGTTAGTCCTATTTATATCTATTTAAAACAGTGTGTGGATATCAATACAATGGATCATAATCATGGCATGCTTTGTGACATTAAGAAAATATCATAAAGTGTCATCTACGTTCAGCTACTTAATATTTGTTGTCCTATCAAGGATAAATTGCCTTTGTATGAACCAAAGTTGATTGATGACTATGCATAAAGGTACCTACTGCACTTTCTCAATTTTTCTCACAATGATTTTGTTGGAGCTGACTCGGGTCTTAACAGCTTATTCAAAAATAGAAACTAAAAAACTGGAAAACAGTGAAGGTAATGAAATAACTTTGCAGGAATATTTCTGGGTAAAGATCGTGTAAGAATATTTTTACCATCAACATTTCAAATCATACTCCATGATCCATCATCGGGATGTGAGAATTCAAGGACACAAATGATAACAAGATGCAGACCAAGATTCAATAAAAAGGTAGAGAGAGGGAGGGACAAAGAGGCCCGTAAAACAAGAGAAAGAAAAACAAGAAAAAGGAATTGAAAGAAAGGAAAACAAAAAATACAAAAAAATAAGAGAATGCAAAACCAAAGGCACAAGCTCATAAAAGAGATATTGGTTCGTGATATTGATATCTATTTTTTATGCATATATTTAGTTGGGAAGGGTAAAGTACATATTTTAAAAGCAAGAGAGGCAGTCAGTAGTTTGCTCACTAAGGCATGCATTTTATATCCACTTGTTGTTTTTTATCATCATACTTATTACCATTTGCATCAGTATGCCACTCACTGATCATTCATTTATTTATTTATTCTTTCCTGATTTTTATCAAGGTTGGTTGATTTGCCTGATTTTATGGTACCATGGAGGTTCTATTGGGACTCTTGATAAATGACACACTACAATTGAACACAATAAGACTAGATTTCTTTTGAGTCTAGATTACCATATAAAGGAATTGAAAGCAGTAGATACTAAATTTTCCATTCTGCTGCTTGCATTGACAATGTTTTCCATCTTACAACTTCATTTGTTTATTCATGCAATCTTTGCTGTAGGTTCCTTGGAAGAGCCTTGGAAAAGAACCAGTTGTAGTTCTTATTGACCGTGTTTTTGTATTAGCTGAACCTGCACAAGATGATTGCTCTTTCACGGTATGCTATGCAGATAAAGAAAGGATTCTGCTTATGTAAAGAATAATTATGTCAGAACAATCTTCAAACTTTTTTTTGAAATTTATTTTACTATATGTATTGTTTTTGTTTATTTATTTTTAATATCAATATTACCCACATGGTATAACATTTCTGTTGTAGGAGCAAGATAAAGAAAGACTTTTTGAAGCTAAACTCCAGCAAATTGAGGTGTGTATGTTTGCCTGCAATTCTTGATATCACTAAAATTTGGACATCATTTTCAAAAGCTAACACTAGGCTTGATTAGCAGTACACTATACGGTAGTCAAGTTGTTTAAACTGGTTAATTTTGTTCAAAATACCAGACTAGTTGTGTCTATGATTGTGTGAACATTAATGAAAATAAAATGAATTTGTTTGCATGAGAGATTAGCAGCTCCGTCTTTTCCAACTTTTGGAGTAAGCCACATTCTTGCATTATTCTGTTCCCTTCAAGATGATAGATTATTTATTAATTTCAGTTTCATTAACCATATGCCATTTTGTTCCCTTCTAGAAAGCGGAGATGGCTATGCTTGAGGCAAAGGATAAGAAAAAGGCAAAAGTGGAAAATGTAAGTTCAAGTTTAATTGTTGATTAAGAAATTTTTATTCTTAGAGACAGCCAGCTTATATGGAGTTCTAATTTGTTTATGCACTGATATATTACATTTTTTTTGTTTTGTTGTAGTATATTTATGTCATTATGGCTTCTATTGTAAGTTATGGTGTCAGCTCTGTGGAATGCAGTATTCCTCCTTTTTTTAAATTCACTTTTTTTAGGTGATTAGAACATGTGCATCCATGTGGGCACAAATGTATACAGTATTCTGGAATGCTTCATAATTACAGATTTTTGTTCTTGGCATGATTTTGTTTTCCATGTGTAGAAAATAGACTTAAGAGAAATATTTTCTTTGAACCTTTAAGCCATAATATTTAAGGAAGCTGTTTTGATTTGAAATTTGTGAAGTAAAGTGCTCTGCACAAATTATTTGAAAGGCAATTAAAACTAAGTGCTGTGATTTTACTGTGCTAGTCCCCAGAAGCAAATTCATGGATAGGCTCTCTTATTGCAACTATTGTTGGGAACTTAAAAGTTTCAATCAGTAATGTTCACATACGATATGAAGACCAAGTGAGGTAAACTAAAAATTTGTGACCTGATTATCTTAAGGGTTACAGTAATTTTGTATTATTTAGTTTTGTAAATGATTAAAGGAGGACATGCACAAACCAAGTACAAGTCCTCAAATTAATGTCCAATGTCTGTTTTTGTCTTTTATGCAGCAATCCTGGACATCCATTTTCTTCTGGCATTACATTGGCAAAGCTTGCGGCTGTGACAACTGATGAGCATGGTGTGGAAACATTTGACACTAGTGGAGCATTAGATAGGCTATGCAAGGTTTGCAATATTATCTGCACAATACATATTAATAATGGACTTACCACATTGAGAGGAAAGCACATGCGTTGCAAATAGGATGTGTTTACTTGTCATTAATAATTATACTCCATTTTATTGCACATGATGTGTAGAAAGCAGATATTGATGTGTAAAGAAAATATAATTTGTTTTTGGTTAAAAAAATTACATATTGATGTATCATTAACAGTACAAAATTGTCAGCATAGTGTTGCTGCAACTTCTGGATCACTATCTTTTCCCACAGTAAAAACTTCTTCACTTTTTCTGAAATAAGGCTGATGATCAGTTATATCTAGGGGCTGACAATTTTCATAAGCCCTGGAAATTTTTCTTTTGAGAAGACTGCACCAAGAGTGCTGCAGAAACTCCTAGCCTTGCTAATACAAGAAAATATCTTTTTTGTTTTTGCTTTTTCAATTATAGAGCAAAAACTTGAACTGAGCCACAGGTTTGGAGTCCAATGGAATCAAGAGGCCTAATTGGCTCTGGAACCACATTAGGTATATACATAAGAATATACCAAATATTACATATTGATATATATATAATAGAATGTAAATTTATATATCTTATTTTATTGACATCTAGGGGAATCAGGAGCCCAGCAACCTGGCATCAACTCAGAAAGTGCTAGAAGGCAGGGTGGCTCCTCAATAACCCCTAGGCCAAGCTTAGATGCCCCAATTCAGCTTCACAATTGAAAGTGAGACTCAAGCATGGGGAGGATGGCATGACTCACACATAGAGCCTGCAGGCAAACCAACCAGGCTGACCCTTGGGGAAATGAAATATAAAATATTAGATGGACACAACATATTCATAATTAAAATATTAGAGGTATGAAAAAAATAGAATAGGTAGTAGGAGTTATATATGAACAGGGAAGTATGATCTGATAGTGATAACTTATGGTGGAGTAAAATGATTGGTTGTCTAAATAGCTACTGTTGATAGCTAATTATTCTCAATTAGACATCTGTAATGTCCCCTCGAGAATAGAATTTAATAATAAATAATAAAAAATAGAATAATAGACAAATAAATTAATAATATAATTTATTATTAAAATTACTAAATTATATTATTAATATGATATAATTAATAATAATGAAAAATAAATAAAAATACATTATAATATATAATTATCTAAATTATTATTATAATAATGAAAGAATATATTATTAATAATATTACATATAATATAATAATATATTATCAATAAATAATATAATATATAATTAATATAATAATATTAATGAATAAATAAGAACTGAAATAGAATGAAATTAAAGTATAATGTAAATGAATAAATAATTACAAAGAATAAACTTATATAATTATTTCAGCGCCATAGTCCACGATCTTTAAATGAGCATATAGTCCACCTTGTAATAACAGCGATTAAGTAAAGGATACTAATCTATATATATAAGAAAGGGACCCTAAGATTATTGGATACAAACCGACCTGGATATCACTGATTTGCATATGAGTCTAATGTCTTATCGCAATGTTGAAAAGGTGCGATTAGTAATGGTTATGAAAGGCGGCAAGTATGAAGAGGCATGAGACATGTCGCATCCTTGTGACCATAAGATATAAGAAGGCAGTTAGATCATTGAATGAAGGGGGGAAGGGAATCGAAGAAAAGACAATCTACACATTTCCAGATCATTCAGCGTTGTATATTACATTCAACGTTTTATACTACAATCGGCATCCTTTAGAATACAGTCAGCAATAGCCAGGCATCGAACAAAGATTTTATCTATTATCTTATAACTTATTTCATAGGAAAGAATCTCCTCCATAATTAGCGATATAACAAAGAGGAATTAGACTACGAGTCATTCCTTCCTTAATTTATACAGCGCTGCTGACAGGAATCATAAAGGAGAAATCAATGCTGAATAATGAATAAGGTATAGGGTATGGAATAAAAGACTCCATTCGAATCAGAATTCATTCATTTTTTCAAGTTTGGGGAATCATCGTTTCAGAGTACACGGATCATATAAAAGATATTGGTAGTCGCTTTAATTGGTAAGATCAGAATAATGAATTCATATTCAAACCCAAACAACCTCCAGGGCTCTCTGGAAATCCAAATTGATATGAACAATTATCTTACACTCATGACCTGAAATATCTCAAATATAATGTTATATTGTCAATATTGATTGACCAAAGACAATCTCTTTTAAAAGCAGTTATACTATCTTCAGCTAGGATCACTAAATTGAAATCAAGGACTCATATCAGTATTACTTTAGACAATATCACTGCTGCAGACCAGCCTTCAATAGTATCAAACATTTACATTAATGGATTCTTCCATTGTCTAATTCATTAAACTAAGGATAATAATACCGTACACATCTATCATATCCAATGCGAATACCTATAACATATGAAACATTTCCATACAAGTTATCGATAGAGAGAAGTCGCTTACAATTTTAGATTACCTAACCAAGAAATTAGTCCAAATTATAAGTGATTCCCAAAAGGGGACATTACAGTGGTATCAGAGCATAATCCTGCCATCTTGTGGAAGATAGTTTATGATAACATATAAACGAAAGAAAGGCAAGAAAGCCATGACCGAACAATTGACAAACGAACTAAGAAGTTTTATGGATCAAGCTAATCAAACTAGTCAAGCACTCTTACAAGCCTTGCAAGACATGGGGAACTCAATCAACAACCTCAAGAACAACTTTACCAATGGGAGGGATGTGGGTTCTAACCATTCAGAAAATAGTGAGTCATCAACTTCAAGAGTTCCCAAACCACCTCTCTTACCGAGGGAAGAATTACTAAGGGAAGAAGAAGGAATAAAACAACCTACAAATAGTGTTGTAGATAACGCCAAAGCCTATGCAAGCCTTGAACCAGAGGTAAGGGAGCTTATAACATTTGCAGAATTTTGCAAAGGCCGAAAACATGAGACACCTAAGAGAACATGAAAATATTCGAATAAAGATCTCAAACACAAGGTAAACAAGGTGATACTTCCAAATTTTGATGGGTCATGGAAAATTACAGCTCAGGCTTGGTTGCAAAAATTAAACACCTACTTTACCCTCAGTTCGATGACCGAAGAGGATGCGTTCCAATTCGCTGTACTCCATTTAGAAGGGATAGCACATGAATGGTGGCACAATGGGCTTCTCTCCCTAGGTAATCAAAATATAACCTCTACCAAGAATTCTCTCACAAACTCATCAACAAGTTTGACCAACAAGATCCTGATTGGTATTTCAAGGAACTTACACATCTCAAGCAACATGGAACAGTGGAAGAATTCGCTAATGAATCTCAAAAACTTTCTGTCATGGTTCCTGATCTATCCCAAAGAAGACTCACCTCTCTATTTGTTGAAGGACTTAAGGACTCAATTAAAAGTATAGTCAACCCCCTGGAACCTCAAACCTTGGCAGAAGCAATACAAAAGGCTAAGAAGGTTGAATCAAGTTCTTTAAGAGAAAGACCTAAGAATTTTCCATCCAAGACAGAACATAGGTATGAAGATTCAAAGAAGGATGATAAGGGACGAAAATGTTATATATGCAAAGAACAGTGGAATGTAGGGCATCAATGCGAAGGGAGAGATGAAATAATGAAGAAAGGTATATGTTTCAGGTGCAAAGAGCCATGGGAACGTGGGCACAAGTGTGGAAAAGGAGACAAGTCCATAGAATTGAAGCAACACAAGGTGAAGAAACACCACATAAGAGAACAAAGTATGATCAAGGAGATCTCAATAACACCCAAGCAGAAAAAGGAGCAGAAAGCCGATGGAGATTTGAGGAGGTTCAACCCTAAATAGGACAATAAGTTTTGCAAAAATAGTGATTAATATATTTATGTAAACTTGATTTGTTGTTAATAAACATTTAATTAAATAAGGACATTCTTGGTGAGTGTCAAAATCTCGATTAATGACATTCTTGGTGAGTGTCGAGACATTCTTGGTGAGTGTCAAAACTTAATTTAGACGTTCTTGGTGAGTGTCAAGGCTTGATCAAGGACATTCTTGGTGAGTGTCAGAGCTTGATCAAGGGACATTCTTGGTGAGTGTCAAAATTTGATTTAGACGTTCTTGGTGAGCGTCTAGGCTTGATGGAGGACATTCTTGGTGAGTCTCAAAGTTTGATCAAGAGACATTCTTGGTGAGTGTCAAAACTTGATTAGACGTTCTTGGTGAGCGTCGAGGCTTGATCAAGGACATTCTTGGTGAGTGTCAGAGCTTGATCAAGAGACATTCTTGGTGAGTGTCAAAACTTGATTAGACGTTCTTGGTGAGCGTCGAGGCTTGATCAAGGACATTCTTGGTGACTGTTAGAGCTTGATTGAGAGACATTCTTGGTGAATGTCTGTAATGGACACCCTTAAATGCCCAAAAACTAAACAACTGCTGATAGGAATTTTGTCAAACAGTTTGCATCCAACTCCTTATTCCTCCATTTACTAATTTAACCCTTATGACTTTGGAAATGAGACGTTTATATTGTTTTGTTCGGATGAAATTGAAAATCACTCAACACAAACAAAAGAAAGTACAATGATATGCAGATTGAAAAATTGTATTACTGTTGATAAGATGTTATTTTCTGAATTTAATAAAATCAAATGAATGGCAGATTATCAACTCACTAATTGCTCCAATATTATTGACAAAATGCTCCAGCAAATGTTATAGACCTGCTGCTA
>MU228349.1:968511-993216 GCA_018584345.1 Thuja plicata
GTCACTTTAATAAACTTCGGGCATTAAAATAAAATAGTAATTGGATTCGGAATAATACGAGTGATAGCTCGTCGGAAAGCTCTCATCGAGGAGCATCAAATCCAATCACTAAATCTGACATCGCCCATGCCCTGTTGACTTACTAAAAATAGTAAGTACTCCAACAAAACCACAATTCAACTCCGATTTGGCCCAAACTGGAAAGGACTAGGCCAAGACATCTCAGGATCCCTTTGCAATCCATGTTAGCCTCCGGGACCATGCAGACATAGGCTAACTGCAACTCAATCTGGTGATGGCTAAAGTGGGGACATTACAATGTCTAGACATTCTTGGTGAGTTTCAAGGCCTTAGTGAATATTCAAATTCCTAGAAAGGAATTAAGGCAAAGATTTTATACCTTTGAAGACTTTTTATCAGAGAAACAAAGAAGTCTACAACACAACAAGATAAGTCTCGTCTTTGAGTTATTCTTAGTATTTTAAGTTAAATATTACGATCTCAAATTTGATAAAATTATATTTGTAAATGTATCTCAGTCTAATCTCAAGTTGAAATTACCATTTCAGTGTCGCTGGATTGAGTATCAGAGTTACACAACAAGGCGACACTTACACTGAAGGTTTGAATTGCTTGAGGACAAGCAATTTTGGGAAGGGCGGATTGTAATGTCCCCTCCAGAATAGAATTTTATAATAAATAATTAAAAATAGAATAATAGACAAATAAATTAATAATATAATTTATTATTAAAATTAATAAATTATATTATAAATATGATATAATTAATAATAATGAAAATATATAAAAATACATTATAATATATAATTATCTAAATTATTATTATAATAATGAAAGAATATATTATTAATAATATTACATATAATATAATAATATAGTATCAATAAATAATTTAATATATAATTAATATAATAATATTAATGAATAAATAAGAACTGAAATAGAATGAAATTAAAGTATAATGCAAATGAATAAATAATTACAAAGAATAAACTTATATAATTATTTCAGCGCCATAGTCCATGATCTTTAAATAAGCATACAGTCCACCTTGTAATAACAGCGATTAAGTAAAGGATACTAATCGATATTTATAAGAAAGGGATGCTAAGATTATTGGATACAAACTGACCTGGATATCACTGATTTGCATACGAGTCTAAACTCTTATCGCAATGTTGAAAAGGTGCGATTAGTAATGGTTATGAAAGGCGGCAAGTATGAAGAGGCATGAGACATGTCGCATCCTTGTGACCATAAGATATAAGAAGGCAGTTAGATCATTGAATGAAAGGGGGGAGGGGAATCAAAGAAAAGACAGTCAACACTTATCCAGATCATTCAGCGTTGTATATTACATTCAACGTTTTATACTACAATCGGCATCCTTTATATTACAGTCAGCTATAGCCAGGCATTGAACAAAGATGTTATCTATTATCTTATAACTTATTTCTTAGGAAAGAATCTCCTCCATAATTAGCAATATAACAAAGAGGAATTAGACTACGAGTCATTCCTTCCTTAATTTATTCGGCGCTGCTGACAGGAATCATAAAGGAGAAATCAATGCTGAATAATGAATAAGGTATAGGGTATTGAATAAAAGACTCCATTTGAATCAGAATTCATTCATTTTTTCAAGTTTGGGGAATCATTGTTTCAGAGTACACGGATCATATAAAAGATATTGGTAGTCGCTTTAATTGGTAAGATCAGAATAACGAATTCATATTCAAACCCAAACAACCTCCAGGGCTCTCTGGAAATCCAAATTGATATGGACAATTATCTTACACTCATGACCTGAAATATCTCAAATATAATGTTATATTGTCAATATTGATTGATCAAAGACAATCTCTTTTAAAAGCAGTCATATTATCTTCAGCTAGGTTCACTAAATTGAAATCAAGGACTCATATCAGTATTACCTTTAGACAATATCACTGCTGCAGACCAGCCTTCAATAGTATCAAACATTTACATTAATGGATTCTTCCATTGTCTAATTCATTAAACTAAGGATAAAAATACCATACACATCTATTATATCCAATGCGAATACCTATAACATATGAAACATTTCCACACAAGTTATTGATAGAGAGAAGTCGCTTACAATTTTAGATTACCTAACAGAAATTAGTCCAAATCATAAGTGATCCCCAAAAGGGGACATTACAACATCTAACTGTTAGGAATTAGTGTTCACATGGGTTAGAATAATATTGTGTGAATCAGTTAGGTAAAGTTGTAATAACAGCTCAAGTTAATTATCATAGTTTGTTACTTTAACATTAGAATATCATGTGTGTGTAATGTCCCCAAATTGTGGTAACCTGATTTTTGGCCGAAGTAGGAATTCCATAACATAATTTCTTTGCAAATAGTAAGTAGTCTATAATTTAATCATATAATAGCTATTGAATTTTTCAAAAATAAATAAATAATTAAGTTAAATTATATCACATACTTTAATTTATAGTTTCATTAACAATAATCAACCATAGTGGGGATTGGAGAGGAGAGCACAATAGGGTGCCCAGAACATTCACTGCAACTAAGCCCAAGGGTGTGATTAACACCCCTTTGTCCACAAGTGGTAGGAACTCTTGTCCATCCAACATGGGGTGGCCTACTTAAATGGGGAACCCATTTCTGCCCTCCCAATCATGTCTCCTCATCAACCCATACATGATTGTTTGTAGAAGAATAAATAGATTAATAAATAATTAAAGAATCTAGATAGATTAGCAATTCTCATTATTAACTATATCAAAATACATAAGAGATTACATATAAAACAATATCATCACATTACATGCCACAACACTTGTTAGATCACAAGTCTGCTGTTTTTGGCGAGCGCAGATCAATTATAGCAAATCTCATTTTATTCCTATCATTGAATGTCCTCCCCTTCATATCATGTTTTTGAAGAAGGCACAACCTTTCTTATGCTGCCCTTGGAGGAGTCACAGCTTTTGCTTGTGCAACTGCTACCTTTTATTTAATTAATTTTAATTTAGCTATGCTTATTCTAAATTGCTAGTATGAAACTAGCACTACTTTCCCTTAAGTATTATCTCCTAATTCTTTTAGTCGCCTAAGTCATTATTTCATGTGATTTCTTAATTGGTGGCTTTTTCCTTAATTGCTCTTTTTATTAACATAGGTAGTTGGTAGTTATAATTAAATTCAATATTGCGAGGATAGCGATCTGTTTTTATTTAGCCATCCCTGATCCTTATGACTAGGTTTTTGTTCATTAGTATAATTAGCAAACTGTCCATTTTTATTTGTGCTGCGATTTATTCTTGAATGGGACATTTACAGTATTCCTGATGGCGTTTATTTATGAGTGAGATTTTCCTTCATTTCACGCAGGGATATTACAGTGTACAAAATTATATTATTGTATTTAGTTGTACAGGATTGTATTTCAAGTTGCTAGAACAACTTTCTAAAGAAAGGAGTGGTTATTTGAGATATAACCGTCCTATATGATAGGATATTCAAGTCCTATATATATGTAATGTCATATTGAATGAAAAGGTAGTGGAATGTAGAAGCACTTTGGTGTTTAAAATTTTTAAAGCTTACAATTGTGCCTGATTTTCTGATATGGTATCAGAGTAGTAGGGAGCCTCCATATATTTGAAATGATAACCGATTGATATTCAATATTAACAAAGGAGACAAAGGCTCCTTGAATAGAGGATACAAGAGGATCTTTCCATAATGGAAACGATCGAGAATAGAAACACGAAAGACAAAAAGGAAACTTCCTAAAAGTAATTGAAGACGAAAGACATAAAATGAAGTTTCTAAATACCAACTAAGATGACCATTATGTCAATATTATAATATTATTTTAATACCCTCCCTTAATGTCCGTCCTTCTAACTACCCTATAGAAGACTTGACATAATCTGCAGGTCATTTGACCATGCATACATTGAAGACTGCCCCTTTGCTTCAAAACAATTTTTGACATGAGCCTGCTGTTGAGACCCTCCTTGCTACTGCAAAACTTTTGTATATGACCAAGTTTACCATAATTCTTCCAACATGCTATTGGGTAACAAAGCTATCCAACATTATCCAAAGATGCCGAGATCAGCTTCAAAAAACTTAACAGTTCTGAAAAAGAACGATTTTGCCAAAAAACATCAAAAGCAACAACACCCACCAAAATTTTTGCAGAACACTGTTAACCCTAGAAATCCTCGGTGCGACCCAAAACAAGTTGCAAGAAACCACGATTTTTCCATAACGTAAATGATTACGAATAGAAACACGGAAGATAGAAAGGATTACGAGGTTCATGTTGTGATATAATACTTGGTTGTGTCCAACCTCATTTAGTTGAAAATAAAGAGGATGGTACTGTGGACTTGGTAAAAGTCGAGGCTGCAATATGGCCTTTGAGTGAATGTGTATTACCCTTCAGCTCGCCTTATATGTATAGGAAAAACACGTGCAAATTGTGTTGGCAGATGCATTACCGCAGACAACACAAATAAGATAGGAGACCTAGCATAGCACTATGGACCGCAATTGCATGTGGATAGAGCTCGCATATTCAATGCTTTGATAGTATTGGGGATTCCTTTAGAATTGTTCAAGCTGCTAATTCTGGTTTGGTGTATTTGTTGAAAGGTTTGGAAGGTCTAGTTGGAATTGTCATTGTTGGTCCACAAGAAATTATTGCAAAGGCAAGGGAGACTTGGGTGGTCGTCGGGGGGGGGGGTAACGAGACAGGTTGTAGTATTTTAGGTTGTAGGCCTTGTTTGTAATTTAACCTTCCAAGGAGTGGCCAGAAATGACCATTTTGACTATATAATTCCAAAAGGCTAATTGTGGGCTTAGTGAGGGAATATATTAATTAATTAAGTAAAGGTTTCCAATAAAGTGAATTTACCTTATTAATTTTATTAAGTGAATTTAAAAGGGAAATATTAGAAGTCATTCTATAAAGGTGCTTTAATGAAAAATTTGTGAGAATTTTGAAAGCCTTTTAGGAATGTTCTAAGGAAAATATAGAAAGAGGAATTTGGAAAGCCCTTGAGGTTCTTGTTGGAGCAAACCCTAGTACAAAAACCCTAAGGAAATTTGTTTGGGTGGTGGAAGATCTACCCTAGATAATTTGCAAGTGGAATCATATAAGTTTCATGTAGTAGCATAATTGGAAGGTGATTAAATAATTTGTGATCTCTTGCATGCAAGACAAATTCTTAAAAAGATTTCTAGTAAGAGAGTAGCTCAGGGGATTTGTTCTTGATAAGTAGGAGATATTTTCCACAACAAGTGAAATTATGATATTGCTAT
The DNA here is from genome assembly GCA_018584345.1 of Thuja plicata. Lineage (NCBI taxonomy): Eukaryota > Viridiplantae > Streptophyta > Pinopsida > Cupressales > Cupressaceae > Thuja > Thuja plicata. Next base: position 973,867 of record MU228349.1, read on the forward strand.
GAGGATTCAATTGTGTAGTTTTCAAGTCAAACTCATTGACCCATGTTTCCTGAGTAGTGGTTCACAAGAACCCATCTCTCGTGAGAATGAATGGAACACTTAGCACTCATTGCAAGCAAAGTTTGCCTACATTCACTTAAAAAAATACATTTGCCAATCATGAGAACTCAGTTAAATCCTTAATCCATTACAACTGATTGACTGATTTCCTGGCCTGTACATCAGTAACAGAAATCTGAAGATTGTCCTAGTCACAAGAACACCTCTTTTTCAAGAAAGTCGATTTGGCAACGCTCTCATAATTCATTTAAACATAGTTGAATCTTCAAGGACATATTTTGGGGCTTTACAATGCTTTTAAAAGGGTGTACCCAGTGCACGTAATATAGAACAGAAACATAACATATAATCACTGAGCTAATGACAAATCCAAACACTTCAAGACCAAAAGGAGGATCTGACCTTAATTTATTTTGGCAGCCTTGTATAGTAGAACTGAACTTATCTATTTGATTTTAATCTCTTGCCAGTCCTCTTATCATACGCCCAAGATTCATAAGCAGCTCCAGGCTATAACAGAATGCAGAGATAAACTAATAACAGCACAGGTTTTGATAATTTGATGAAGTTTCGTTTCCTCACTTCAACTAAGAGAGAAGATGACCAACATTGCATTCAAGAGTAAACACTCAATACATCGTCCAGCTTAGTGCTCCCTACTGCCTCACAACAACACTTAATTTTGAATCTTCAGTAAAGCATGAAGAGAAATGGAGTTTGTTCTCACTTCCCGATACAAACTCTTCCAGAAGTTCTTTATCTCATGCACAGTACCTTTGATGCCTATCAAGCCTCATAATAGTCACACACCAATCAACAACTCAGTCAACTCGAGATGTATTCATCAATACTCTTAAAACCGTGCTTTGCCTGTTAGAATACCTTCTTCAGTGTCTTCTAGTTGCATGTATCTTCCTTCTATCATGACATATGTAGCTTCCAGTAAATACATATATATGAGAATCTCCATCTGCAATAACATTCATTGTCTTTCACAGCCAAATGACCCTTTTCTGGTGGTGGAATTCTCCGTAAAGAGAGAGGCTTATCAATGAGGATGGAAGCCCATCCAACACTCACGGGAATAGTAACCGCTCCTTGTGTTGAACCGGCAGCGGTCTTCCTCTCTATTACTGCAAATATGAAGACCCAAAAAACATTCACGGAGATGCCAAAAATGAAGAATAGCACCGATATAGTTAAAATATTTCTCTTTTGTTCCCTGAGAGTCGTGTCAATATATGGTTCTAAACCATTTTGTTAAAAAAATTGAGCCTTACATTAATATGTATGTAGCCGCCCACGCACATTCTTCCTTGTCCCAAATATTTCGATTTGGATAAACTTTAGAGCCTCTTCCCTCTACCAATCTTTTAGATGAGTCGGGCCACAAATTTTATTCAAAATAAGTCACTATATGTGATTCGGCTCCAATAATAATACCTGCAAAGTTTCTTCAAAGCCACAATTTGAAGATTTAATTGCCAATATATTTTCACTTTGAACTTGGATAGCTGATTATCAATATTATCGCTAATATTGAACTAATGACACATAAAATATAAAATAAACCCCTGAACATTGGCCCAGCCAGTTATTGAATATTAATACTTAGCTGTAGCTGTATTTTGGTTCGGCTATTTTTTTCTCATATTCCTTAAGCAACTTATCTGCAAATTTAACCTCCGAGTCTAGACACTCGAGCTACACTTCTCTGTTGCTCATAAAAAACCTCACAGGCTGGCAGGAAAACTGGCTCTGATACCACTGAAATGTCCCTAATGGGTATTTTCCCCAAAGTTCCTCAAATATACCTCAGAAGATTTAATCATATAATTTCATGCAATAAACATATTGATTCTACAGAAATAAACCAACAATATATTCCAACAAAACCCTCAACAAATGTTCTTGCATTTTACAACAACAATACAACAACAATGGAGTTATAAAACAATCCAACTTGAAATACAGTATGCAACAATAAGATCGGATGACAAGAACCTGGAAGTGCAATGGTGAACGCCGTCGCGAATCCACCTCAGAGATGAAATGGGTTTCCGTCCAATCCACCGAGAAAGCCTGAAGGTTTCCATCCTCAGGTTTCAGAATCGAAAGCTAGAAGCTTCCTGGATTCTCCAAGAGAAAATGAATTTATGAACTAAGCATATGTCAAACGAGTCTCCCTTCCTTCTTTTAAAGCAACAACTGCGACTCTTCAGTTTCCCTTCATTGTCTTTTCATATACCCACTTTATGTCACTTTAAATTAATATATCCATCGAATAATAAAGTGGCATAGTAATAAAATATGAAATCTTCTGGCATTAAAATGGATGACCAAACGAACTCAGAAGATGATGTGGGATAGCTTGTCGGAAAGCTCTCGGCGATACGCTCCAAGTCCAATATTGAAATGCCAAGAAAATTGAACTCTGTCGACTTACTATAAATAGTAAGTATCTGGAAACCCTGCGGAAACTACTCTGTTTGGCCTGAAACTAGGATTCCCTAGGCCAAATATCATACTGACCCTAGTCAAGCCTTGGTTAGCCTATCAGACCATGATAAAACGGCTAACGATGCAACATAAATAATGTCCCCGAAAAATGGGACATCACAAAGCATAAATAAGTAGTGGAGATAACGCTTGAGTTTGAATTGATCATGATTGACGTACTTAGAATCAACAATTCAAGTCAACCTGTAACATCCCCAATGGATATTTTCCCCAATATTTCTCAAAGTTATCTCAGAAGATTAAACAAATAGTTTCATGCAATAAATTACAGATTCACTAGCAAATACCAGAAAATGCCCAGATAAAATAATCTCAAAAATACTATTTCATTCAATCTTCGGCAGTTTAATAACACGATCCAATCTTAAAAACAAAAGTCACGGTCAGATTGGAAACTAGATAAGAACCTGAAACACAATGTGAACTTTGTCGCGAATCCACCTCAGAAGATGAACTGGGTTTCCGTCCAATCCACCGAGAAAGCTTGAAGGTTTCCGTCCTCAGGTTTTAGAATCGAAAGCTAGAAGCTTCCCAAATTCTCCAAGAGAAGAGTAATCAAATTATAAAACCAAGCATGCTGAATTGAGCTCCTCTTTTAAGCACAACCTGGTGACTCTTCACCTTCCCATTTGTAATGTCCCCAAATTGATAGAGAATAAATTAATTAAGTTAATTAATTATTTGGTCCCTATTTAAAAGAAATATTATTAAGTACCTTTAATTAATTAATGGGGGAGGCCCATTTTTATTTAATTGTTGTCTGTAGGTGTTTACCGGGTCGGCGTTCTTTTGTAAACCCTCGGGAGTTTCTCCGAAAGGGTATTTATGCCGACATGTAGGTAGTTGTAGGTAAGTTGAGTTTTGATATTTTTATTTGTAATTGCGAATTCCGGTTGGAGTTCTGGTGTGCGCCATTTTGGAAGTGAAAGGCCTTCCCTATTTGGCCTGTTGCAGTTTCGGTGGGATTTAACCCTCACCCTACTCTGCTTTGTTCTGCTTGTATCGGATCTGGCAAATCCGAAGTAATTCATTTGATTATTATTATCTCTCAAGGATTGATTCGATCGTCATTGTGGATTGCATTAGTTCCTTACTTCACATTAGTCCGAAGGCGCATTTCATACTCCGCAGGCATTCCCTCCAGTCATCTGAAAACATTCGCACGACCTCCAAACACAACCGTACGACCTCCCTGTCTTCACCGTACGACCTCCTTTCCACAATCGTACGACCTCTCAGTCGTACCGTATGGCCTTCACACCCACTCCGTACGACCTGCAACTCTCTCCGTACGGCCACAACCCGCAACCCTATCGTACGGCCTCCTACCATAACCATACGACCCACTCTGCTACACTCAGCCCTACCGTACTGTCTCCTAGTCCTACCGTACGACCTCCCTGTTCCTACCGTACGGTCTCCCTGTCCATACCGTACGGACTCTCTGTGCATCACAACAGCTACCGTACGGTCCCTCTGCTACCCAGCCATACTGTACGGACTCAAAAATCTGAACATTGCTGGAGATTGTTTTATACTTAATTCCGAGCGGTTTGGGGACATTACAGTGGTATCAGAGCTGGTGATCTTGCTGGCCTGTTGGGAAGATCGAGAGTTTTGACTGGGATCACACTATGACACTCGATGATGCCATATATTCTCTATCTCAGGTCTCAGCTGATTGGAAGGCACATCTGTTGGTCGAATACTCCAAGAATACTTTCGCATGCCAACTGTTGGATGGTCAAGTACAGTATGACAGATACAAGGTGGTTGGTGACATCATTTACTACAAGGACAAAATCTATTTGGTACCCGAGTCCAAGATGAAGGAAAGGATTTTGAAAGAAGATGTTTGCACAAATCTCGAACCAACACCCAATGATAAACTTGATGGAAATACAGATTTTATTAGTGATCCTTCGTATGAGCCAGTTCTACCAGCGGGTAACCAGCCTCTTGGCGCTGATGTTTTGTATGATTGGCTTTCGTGGGACCCTGGTGACTCCGGACATGGCAATGTTTATATCAAAGTGCCACAGCGAAATTTTGGTGGCAGTCTACTCGTCTCGACTGAATCAAATTATACAAATGTGATCCTGAAGCAGCATAGTGATTTCAATGGATACTGCGACCAACGTCCGTGTTTGGCTTGGGATCTGAGCATTGATGTACGTGATGATTGGCTTCAGTGGGATCCTGGTGACTCTGGGCATGGCAATGTTTATATCAGAGTGGCGCAGGGAAAGCTTGATGGAGCTTTACTCTTCTCACTTACTTCTTGGTGCATGCGCGTGGTCATGTTGCGGCATGGGGGTTTTAATGAATAAAGTTATTAGTGTTCGCGCTTAGTTTGGGATCCTGGAGTTTTGATGACGGATTGCTTGAGGACAAGCAATCTTTGGGTGGCGAGGATTTGTAATGTCCCCAAATTGATAGAGAATAAATTAAGTTAATTAATTATTTGGTCCCTATTTAAAAGAAATATTATTAAGGACCTTTAATTAATTAATGGGGGATGCCCATTTTTATTTAATTGTTGTCCGTAGGTGTTTACCGGGTCGGCGTTCTTTTGTAAACCCTCGGGAGTTTCTCCGAAGGGGTATTTATGCCGGCATGTAGGTAGTTGTAGGTATGTTGAGTTTTGATATTTTTTTTTTGCAATTGTGAATTCCGGTTGGAGTTCTGGTGTGCGCCATTTCGGAAGTGAAAGACCTTCCCTATCTGGCCTGTTGCAGTTTCGGTGGGATTCAACCCTCACCCTACTCTGCTTTGTTCTGCTTGTATCGGATCTGACAAATCCGAAGTAATTCATTTGATTATTATTATCTCTCAAGGATTGATTCGATCTGTCATTGTGGATTGCATTAGTTCCTTACTTCACATTAGCCTGAAGGCGCATTTCATACTCCACAGGCATCCACTCCAGTCATCCGAGAACATTCGTACGACCTCCAAACACAACTGTATGACCTCCCTGTCTTCACCGTACAGCCTCCTTGCCACAATTGTAAAGCCTCTCAGCCGTACCGTACGACCGCCTTCCACCGTATGGCCTTCACCCCCACTCCGTACGACCTGCAACTCTCTCTGTACAGCCACGACTTACAATCCTACTGTACGGCTTCCTGCCATAACCGTACGGCCCACTCTGCTACACTCATCCCTACTGTATAGTCTCCCAGTCCTACTGTACGACCTCCCTGTTCCTACCGTACAGTCTCCCTGTCCATACCGTACGGACTCTCTGTGCCCTTCGTACGGACTTTGTGCATCACAACAGCTACCATACGGTCCCTCTGCTACCCAGCCATACCGTACGAACTCATAAATATGAACATTGCTGGAGATTGTCTTATACTTCATTCCGAGCGGTTTGGGGACATTACACCATTTCTGTCTTTCGTCTTCTAGCCCTTTTGTCTCTTATTAACTCCTTATAATATTAAATTGACTTTTATAATTTCCCTTTTTAAGTCCCCTTAAGTCATTTAATTTATTATAAGGTTGGCTAATGAAATCTCTAATGTCCTGAAAAAGGGGACATTATAGTCCTCCCTCCTTAAGATTACTTGTCCACAAGCAATCATGTAGCCATACATGAATACCAGGATCCCATATGAACTTGCCACAAGCTTTACTCTCTTTACTTGAACAACCGACATAAAATCCTGACATACTGCGAGGAAGGATGTCTAAGTGCAACTCGTCCAACCGTAAACTCCCTGGGTCCCAAACCATCCTGAGAGGCATTGTTGCTTCTGCCTGTTGGGTGACTCTGGACCTGTGTGCTCTATGCCTCAAACAATTAAGTAACGCAACCCAATCCTCACAATGCAAGGTGCTCCATCTGTCAACCCCTGGATCCCCAATCACCCCAAGTGCATGATCAGTCGAATGAACTTGCCATGTGCTGCTATCATATATGGGAAGATCCTCAATCCAACTGAGAACCTCACTCCAGCTGAAATCACAAGCACCACTAAGGTCAAATGAAGGTGGGAACTCAACATTATGCCAACCGACTCCTTGAGTCATTACTAACCATGAGAATGTTCCTCCTGGGTTCCCTAAACAGAGATGCTATCCACCTTCCTAGATGTCTGTAATATCCTGTTGATCCATACACATATGTAAATTAGAATCTGAACCCATGTGTAAGATGATCAAAGAATGGGCAGCAGTACTAACTCTACCAATCGATCCACTATTCCGATCTTGTCTCCCAAACTCATCACTAGAAATTGTAGCTGGGTCCCAAATCCTGCAATCATTTACATCCTCATCACTGGAGCCAGAAAGAACTCCCTCATCCAACTCAAAGAGTGGATTATCAATTGTCCAATCAACATCCATCTCAAACAAGAAATTGTCAACCAATTGAAAGTTATCCAACTCATGATGAAGTTCTGGATGATCCAAAGATTTTTTATTTGATCTTTTGGTACAGCTATCCAAGTCATAAGTCTGTTGTATGCTATCAAGTTCCTTAATCACTTCCTGAAAAAAATCAGACCTTCCTTTGTCGTCCTGTTCCCTGTATTGATTAGTGGCAACAATCTGATTTCTTACTTCTTGAAGAGCAATTTGTGTGTGCTCTAATGTCTCCTGAGCAACATTAAGCTCCCTATTGAGCTTATTAACCTCATCCTCTTTCTCCCGCAATTGTTCAATATATATTTCAGCAACCTGTAATAGGAAATCGTGGTCTGAAAGTAAACATAAATATTCTGATTTCCATATCTCGAAAGCTGTTTTGACCCCCTGTAAATCAGCAATATAAGGCTCACTTCCTATACCGCTTTGTCCTTTTTCCCTCTGAGCCTTCTTGTGAAGATCTTCAATAATCCTATGAGTGCTATCGTGATGTACAAGAGCTGAAACCATGGCATCATCATTAACTTTCAGCTGATTCTTCAAAGAATCATAGTCATTTTGGCATGCACTTTCTAGTTGTTCACCCACGACATCATCTTGAAATTCTATTTTTGATTGCTCCTCTAAATCACTATCATGTATGAGTGAGCTATTGCCATAAGAAATACATGATTCAGCACAACGCTCAAAGGTGTCATTAGTGTCATCATAGGCCTCGAACCGATTTGTATGAAGAGGTAAGGTTGCTGTTATGTCATCCAACAATTTCTCATGACATGAACTGTTAAAGGCATCCAACTAGTTGTCACAATCCTTAACCAAAATTTTGTCAATTTCAGCTTCTATGTCACCAAATTAGAGTTTTGAATACTCCTCACCTGTGATGATTGATTCTTCCTCCACATTAACCACCTTGGCTGATTGGAAACTATTTTCCTTTGTGCCTTCATCATGCCCTGTAAGAGATGAATTCAAAGCTACATTTTCATCACCACTTGGCTGCAATATATCTTCTCCTTGAATAATACTGCAAACATGTTCAAGTGACCAGGCCTCTTGGCATGTAAAACAAATCTGCCCTCTTCTCATTTGGTTCTTGCTCATTTCCGGAGATCCTGCAACCCGTATGCCTACTGATATCATTTTCAGTCATAAAATCCTTGAACCTTTCAACCTTATGCTCAATCAATTTAGTTGAGAGCTCATATGCCATGGGTGAGATCTTATGTTCTCCTCTTCAGATTGTCAACAAATCTGATTGTAACTGCTTACATATGTCATCATCCTCATCTAAGATTAAGGACATGATAGTTTTTATGCAAGCCCTCACATTGTCTGGACGATGCTTCCTGATATTACTAAAGAGACACTGAAGTAACTGTTGAATCATTTTTCCACAACCGAGATTCAACATGGGAATGAAAATTCTAGTTTTTGCCATTAGTTCCAAGATTTTTGTTTGCTTACCAAAGGTAGGACCTTTGTCATTATTTAGTCCACCTAAATTGTTCACAATCAGCTGTAATACCTGCTTCAAAATGTTATCAGCATAAGGGGTAATAGGAGCTGTAATTCGTGTGATCTCACTGAGACATGAAGCAACTGCAAGCCTAACATCTTTATGAGGATGTTCCATAAATCTGTGTTGGACTAAAGCAACCATAGAAGGCTGCAAGGCCCAATTGAGGAGCCTACAATCAGTCTGGTCTATTCTAGATAGATTTGAATCTATCTCTTCCAATTTGACAAACACACCTCCCATAAATTTCATATTCTCCAGTTGCCATCCAAGGCAATATAATTCATTTCCTATTTCAATTTCTTTCTGTAGGTCTCTTAAATGTTCACCCTTAAAGGTGTCATTGAATTCCTTTGAGAACACCTTGCCTTTCAGATTTTCCATTGTCTTATTAACTCCACAGAATTTGTTGCACGCTGCTACAGTTGTGAGCCACTAAATTTTACTCAAATTCTGCACTAACATTGCTTTAATATGTCCTTTTCTCACAGAATGTTTGCATGAAGGTGTAATTTTGATTTCAGCTGCAGAAGTGATGGAATACACTACTGGTTTTTGTTTTCAATGCAAGATATATATAGTTCCATACATGAAAGAAAACACTGTAAGAAGCTACCCCAACCTGGTAAGAAATTTTCTTCCCCTTTCTGTTTCCTTGTTATAAAACGAATTAATTCACATAATATTACCATATCTCAGTCAGATTTGATTCAGGCTTGTCTTAGTTGACCATGACAGAAGTTGAAATTTTAACCTTTAATTTCTTGGGTGGCTTCAATTATTAGTATTAAACGTCCTATCTGTTCATCAAATTAATGACTTGCTCTACTCGTATGGAGAATTGGAAGGCTGAAAATGTTCACGTTGAAAGAACACGATACTACAGACCCAACGTCCTTTTCATGCTTGACAAGATTTGAATCTCATTTTGGACTACAGACGAACCAGAGAGATATGTATCTCTTCTCAAAATTGCCCAGTATACTTTCAAGGAAAAACTCCAGCCCACCTCAAGACCAAACAGGAAATGATGTAGAAAGGACGGCCCAGCTTCATGTGAATAATAATCCAAGCTTTGTTTGCTGAAATATTTCTTCCCAAACCTTGGAATAGATAGAAGCTAGACTTGATATTCACTTCTCACGACAAACCAATCATAGCTATCAATTAAATATTAACCTTTCCCAAATACAATCGGGACCCACAAGATAAAACACAAAACTTCAATCTCTTACTCATGCAATAGCTAGTATTGCTCTGTGCAAAGCGGTTGGGTATCAAAAACTCCACCAATGGAAGTAACGTTCAAAAATCATTTCAAGACCAAAATAATGTATGCCAAAAATTGGTAGAACAGGAAATGTCCAGCTCCTGAACTTTCTTCCTCAATACTCCTAGTTGCAATCTAGCTAATTTTAGAAAAATATTCTCACTGATTCCGCAAAGGAAGAAGCCGTTTCATGTAACCACTGTCTGGCGCTCAATTTGTTTTTTACCAACCTAAGAATTGAACACGACTGCATGTGACCTCATACACGACAAAACTTTGAATTCACTGCGATACCTGAAATCTTTACGCCAAAAATTATCCACGACAAAACTCTTTTGTACAGTTCACGACAAGCTCACAAATACCTTCATATGAAACATCAAACTCCAGCTATAATCAATGGAAGGAGCCCTTAGAATAAAGAAAACTCATTGGGTCAATCATAGATATACGAAGCTGCACATTCCAGGTATAATCTATATTGAATACTTTTCCGCTATAGAATGCGAAGGGTCTTCAGTGATTCCCAACTCAGAATAATTGTAATGTCTTATTGCACTCATTCAACAACAAATAAGAAGTGGTCCCAATGAAAACTACACGCTGCGTGGATAGTGCCTTCTGCAATGTCGAAGCACATAAATAATTCCCGTAAAATATTAATATTTAAATCTCAGACTATATGCCAAAGATCCTGCAAATATTTTTTTAATCATTTTGTATTCCTCCAGGTATTCCGCAACATGCAATTTATATGCGTTTCCAGAACATCAGAAAGAATGAAATATTTTTCCCAATTTGCCAAAATATCAATCTTCCCAAACTAATGACTTCCCCTGAATTACATAGCACCAGCCCCATGAATTATTAATCAAGCCTTCTAGTTTTATAATGATTGGCCGAAGCCAATAAGAGCTCAACCTTTCAAATTTATTTCCTCAGCGCTAATTATATTAAATATCAATCACTGAATTAATGTATGAGAGCCAATGCTTTAGATTAAATGTTCGGACCCAAAATATTAAATATGACGACAACAATTTTATTAGTCTCAGACTTCACAAATTCACAAGGCCCGATAATATAAATGAAATATTTGCCTCCGACAAACAAAGAACATTTGAATTGAGCGACAAATATTATTTTTATCTCAAATACCTTTCATCGCACCAAAGAGTCCGAAAATATATATTTTGCAGCTCGACAATGATCTTGTAAATATATGCCCTTAATATTTCTGCGCAGAAGTTCCGCAATTATATTTCTCCACCGATCCTCAAGCCTTATGACTTTCATTTTCAAATTCCACAAGCATAGTGATAAATTTATGACATTTGACGAATTGTGTTATAGTCGAACCTTATTATTTTGGGCTCAATATATCAGTAAATAAGATGAAACGGGCCCACAAATTTCAGCATTTAACCATAAAAATCCTTGCTTATTATTTCCGCCACAATATCTCCGTCCTTATCACTATATAAATCTTCAGAATCTGGACTTAACAAAATCTTTTAATATTAACGACAATCATAGTATTAAAATGAGCCCGATGAAGAAAAGGATCGGCCCCGTAGGTACCACGCCAAACTCCAACAACGACAAGTCTAATTTCAGATTTTAGTTCATTCCAGAGACACCATACTCATAGTATAAACCCACATAACCTTGCAGTGAATATATCCACGAGACTTGAGAAATTTGAAATGAAATGTTCTTATTTTATCTCAGCTTCACAAATCTGACATAACTGTGCTTCTGTTACTCATGACACTTCACAGGCTGGCATGAAAACCAGCTTTGATACCACTGTAATATCCCCAGTGGATATTTTCCCCAATATTTGTCAAAGTTATCTCAGAAGATTAAACAAATAATTTCATGCAATAAATTACAGATTCATCAGCAAATACCAGAAAATGCCCAGATAAAATAATCTCAGAAATATTATTTCATTCAATCTTCGGCAGTTTAAAAACACGATCCAATCTTAAAAACAGAAGTCACAGTCAGATTGGAAACTAGAGAAGAACCTAAAACACAATGTGAACTCCGTCGCGAATCCACCTCAGAAGATGAATTCGGTTTCCGTCTAATCCACCAAGAAAGCCTGAAGGTTTCCTTCCTCAGGTTTCAGAATCGAAAGCTAGAAGCTTCCCAAATTCTCCAAGAGAAGAGTAATCAAATCATAAAACCAAGCATGCTGAAATGACCTCCTCCTCTTTTAAGCACAACCTGGTGACTCTTCACCTTCCCATTTCTGTCTTTCGTCTTCTAGCCCTTTGTCTCTTATTAACTCTCCTTATAATATTAAATTGACTTTTATAATCTCCCTTTTTATGTCCCCTTAAGTCATTTAATTTATTAGAAGTTTGGCTAATGAAATCTCTAATGTCCCAAAAAATGGGACATTACACAACCCTCCGGAATAATCCGGAAAAAAAATGCTAATAACAAATAAAAACTGGGATAAAATGTTGCTTTTGTTATTTCAATCCAAACAAAGGTAAAAAAAACTTCTGTTTTTCCATCTGAAACAATTTTTTTTTTTTTTTTTTTTTTTGTGTTTCTGTCTTCTTCCTATCTTTTCTACGAGCAGGCAAGTTTTCCTCAGACTTGTCAGCATTCATGAGTTCTGTAGGAAGTTGCTTGCCAAAAATTTACCTGCAACTTGCTGGTGACTTTTTATATTAGTGATACACTAACCAGTTTTTCCTTGCAAGTTCTTGTGAGTTGGCAAGTAAATGCTGAGTTCTTGAGCCATGGTTTCAAAGAAATATTCACATTCTTTTTGTTGAACTCATGTCTTATGACTGGATCTAGTATGCTTAGTGTTATGGATGGACATTCGTTTTTATGTCATCTCGTCCAAAAATTATATAATTTTGAAAGATAGGTCCTTATGGTTGTATAAGGCATTCTGATCAAACTGCTTTAGTGTATATTGCTGCTGGGTGGCTGTATATATATATATTTTAAATTTGTTTAAACATTTAAATTATAACAAAAAATGCTAACACATTCACAATTCCTATTTATTTATTTTAACTTTTTGCAGTGTCTATTTGTTTGCTTATATCCTAAAGAGCTTTGTGCACGCAAGCTATATATTATTTCCAAAAATTGAGCTTGATTTTAAATTTGTATCATATGTTTTTGTTTGGATTTTCGCAGTCATTGCAGCTACAGAGTTTTGCAGTTTACCATGATTCCAATTGTGTTGCATGGAAGGTGCATAAGGGTTGGGGGCAATTGTCTGCTGATGAATGGAGTGAGGTTTGTTTAACTGGTTCCACACATCTTGACTTACTGCAATTTCTGTGTTTTGTTGCATTAAGTTGATCTTGTGACACCTGCCAATTTATAATTTTCTTGACTAAAGTGGAAGAGCTTTCTTAACATCATATGACAGATGTTTGAAGCTGGCATTCAAGAATCAAAAAATGAAGATGGGCAGTGCGTATCACAATGGGCTGTAGGGCGCCAGTACTTGCTCTGTCCAGTTAATGGAACTCTCCAGTATTATCGTTTTGGGAAGCAAGAGAAGCGAGATCCAAGTGTTCCCTCTCAGAAAATGTCTCTTATTCTAAATGATGTTTCTTTGACTGTCTCAGAGGTAAAGTTTCCTGTGATGCACTCTCATTTCTCTCTCAGTTCTGTCTTTTTTTACAGGTAATTGTTTAGCTGTATAGTTAAATTTTGTAACCTTTTGTTCTTCACTGTTAATTATTCATACATATTATATGGTAAAAATACATCGACTTGTCACATCAAAGGGTAAGAATAAGTTTACTTGTCACATCTGATGTGGGATGCATCAACTACATTTTCTTCTTGCTGTTTTCTAGTCTGATATTATTGCTTGTGTACAGGCTCAGTATTGTGATGGCATGAAATTATTGGAAGGGATTTCAAGATATCGAACGCGTATTGAGGTCTCACACTTCAGGCCCGTGGTTTCAGTGAGTGAAGATGTTAAAGCTTGGTGGCGTTATGCCTGTCAGGCTAGCCTACATCAACAAAACAAAATGTGGTATGATTATTATGAATGGGATGTTCCTCTGTATGAAATTGTTCTGAAACAACATATTTTTAGGTGAATGTGAAATGTCAAAATATTGAAATGCATACATTTCAAGCCCAGTGTTTTATGTGAAATGAATTTGTGAAGGATTGACACCTCTAGTAGCAATCAATGGATATAATGTAATGTCCCCAACTTAAATGATGAGTCTTAGCTATGCATTGGCTGTGCTTTACTTAGATTGTTCAAGAGGAAGAGGACTTGGAGGATCATTGGGTGAGTGTTAGAGTCTTTGGCTTGCTATCTATTATATTCTTAAGTTGTGGGCACGTCTTTTTATGCAACTTAAGTGACTTAGCCTAAAGACTTCTTATTTTCTCTTTTGAGTCTCATGATTTAAGATACATGTACTTTAAAGTGATTTTTGTTACACACGCATAAAGGGACAAAGGGGGTGTTGGAAAATAAGGAGCCTATTGGCTCAGTTTTGAGGGTTTTATTTTGAGCATTAGATTGGGCGTGCAATGAAACTCTGGCCGAGATTAGATCATTCTTTTGGGAGTCATTATATAACATGCTAGGGTTCTTTTGGAGCTCATTATGTGATTATACTTTTCTCTATTGCTGCTGCAATTTCGTTGCTTGAGATTTGAAACCATGGTTTCAAAGAGATATATGGGCAGCAGGGTGTGTTTCAACAGAAGGGATTTGGTCTTTTATTCCGAAGCACATCATTTTCCAAGCTTCCTATTCTTCTCAGTCATCATGTTTTGGAGACCATTTTGGAGGTGTGATTTAGAGATATCAGATTCAGATTTGGAAAACCCACAGCAAAATTCTTGCATGTTTGAGTATCCTTGAGTCTAACGTCAGGAAGGTGATGCCTTTGTGAGAACCAGTGCCAATTTCTTAGGGTTTTGGCATGGATGGTTAGGGTTTTGAAGGCATATTTGAGGTATTTGGCAGAGTAACGAGAATCGTGCGTGAATCGCGATTTGATTTCGCCGATTTTTTGGGAGCCGGTGAATCAGATCGGCGTTTTTTGGCATGAATCGCCTGAATCGCCGATTCAGGCGATTCATCCAAAAATCCCCTGAATTGCCATGTGTGAACTGGCATGAATCGGCTGTCAAGTCAAAAAAACTTAAAAAACACTTTTTTTTTTAATCTTTTTTTTGTCTTTCATCTTGCATACATTTATGATTTGCTGACCCTAGACCCTGCAAGGGGTGCTGCCCCTTGACCCCGTCTCGGGGGCTTTGCCCCGGACCCCCATTTAATAATTTGGGGTGGAAACTGCGCCGATAAAAGTGGGGAAAAATTAACCTTCGAGTCTTATTAGGCTCCATATAGAAGATGATGACGATGAAGAAGAAGAATATCAATAAATTATTAATCCATTAGTTGAACTTAAAACAATGATACTTGAACTGATGTAATGATTTAATTTTAATGTTTTGATTCTTGAATCTTTGACGTTGAACTTGCATTTGAGGTATATGATGGTATGATCATGATTCATGATGCTATGATTACAAGTGTTTTTGTTGTTTAAATGTTTTTATGATACTATGTGACATACCGATCTTAACTCATGCTTCTAGGCTGCATAAATATGTAACACATGTGATGGATTTATCATTTATGTTCCTTGTTTATGTATGTTAGCTTCTATTTGATGATGTTATAGTGTGTTTAAGTTATATTCAATAAAGGGTGCATGCAATAAGTTTTAAATTGTTAAAATCTCTAAATTTTAAGGGTTTTTTAAATTTGCCGATTCATGGGTGATTCGATTCTGATTCATGGGCGATTCACGATTCGATTCGGCTTTGCCGATTCCGAGATGTTTCCGGTTCTCGTTACTTTGGTATTTGGTCATTAACCTATGTAGTTGCTAGTTATATTCATCTAAAAAAGAAAAGAAAAGAAGAAAGAAAAATAATGTAAGTTTCTGCAATTTCTTGGCACTTTTAGTGTTATATGCAACCTTTTTATATTTAAAAATTCCTATAAAATTGTAGAAAATCAGAAAAATATTCTGAGCATAGACCTGAGCTTGTTAAACTACTAAGTTGCCAATTCGGGTTCGTGAATCCGGTTCGTGGATTCGTGAAAAAAAATTTCCCACTAGGATTATGGGTTTGTGTGTGTCTATATATATATATATGCATTATATACAAAAAATAAGAGAAATATACATAATTCTAAACCTAAATCATTTCATAGTATAATAACAACAACAACAATAATAAACCTATATCATTCCAACAACAATAAACCAAAGTTCTTATATAATAGTCGGTTGGTTGGGGAAACCAACGGACGCATCTCCTCGCTTCTAACTACCCTCCCAACAAAACATAACTAAGTCTAATACAATAATACTTTATTACGTACTACATATATCCCCCCCAAAAAAAGAAGTCGTCTTCCAGATGACTGTTCTACAGAAAAAAGAAAATCATACTTCAGAGTTGGGTTGTGAAGACATCCCTGGACTTGGAGCTCGTTCCGGGATGCGTAAGAGATCTCGTTCAACAGCCTTCTGTTTCAGGCTAGCTCGTTCCATCTTCCATTTGGCTTCCCACATAGCCTTTTCTTCTTCCCATTCCTTTTTCATTCGGTTTGTCAGATCCTTTTTTTGTTGAAGTTCTAAGTATATCCTCCTAAAAGCCACCTCCATTTCTGTAAGTGTGTGCATGTGGGGTGGTTGCTTCTGTACCTGCGGTATGATGCATGGGGCTGTCCAGATTTCAGCTATTTCTCCCTGCCTGTACCCACTCTGCTAGAATAGGCTCCAATTTGTATGGCATTTTCCCTTCATGAATGTTGCCAAGGACTCCGCTGCTCTAACTATGGTTTCCACATTTTGACTCTTGGCCTGCTGTATGATTTCCTGAGTGGTGTGCTCCATAGCTTGCAACTCTTTGAGGAATCTTGTTGCTTTGTCTTCTAATGAGATCATCTCCGAAAGGTTCCCTGTCTTGTTTTGCATTCATGTTATGTTTTCTTCTTCTATTTCCATGGGAGGTGGCAAGGGTGGTGGTACCATCCCAACTTCCTCAAGCAGCCTATCTGCCTCTTCCAGTACTGTATCCTCCACATTATCCTCACCTCGTGTGTCTTCCTTTTCAAGCCTGAGTTCAATCCCGGTCTCCACACTCTGAGTAGCCATTTTTTCCGTAGCCTGTACCACCAAGGCAACCGGGTGGGCCACTTCTATACCTTGTGGTGTGTGGAGTCTTATCTTGTGCCCACACGTTTGCTGCCCTTTGAGGTCTATGACGCTGGTACGAGTTTGCTGATATGTAGGAACCAGGTTGGCTACGCCAGGCAAGGAGAGTCTTGTTGCCCCCCATTGAGGAATCTTTTGTTGTTTGCTTCCTTCTTCCTTGGTACTTAGGTTCTCTTTTTCCGTACGTCTGCCCTCCTTGGTACAGACATCTGCACTTCCTTGCGTACTAAGAGTGGTATAGATGCCTTCTGTACTAGGAGTGGTACGGACGCCTTCCTGATGGTACGACCTTCCTGCGTACTAGACCTAGTACCAGCGTTTTCTTCCCTATTTTTGGTGGTACGTCCTTCCTGCTGTGTATCTGCTCTGTGAATTTGGGCGTACTCAGGTACCCCACTTGGCAATGGGCCTTCCACTTGTGGTAAAAAATTAATGTCTCCCGGTGTGCTCCTCAAGTGGCCAAAACAGATTTCCTCCTCCTGGGAGTTTGAAGATGTGTCTGTACTAGCCTCATCCTCTTCTGAATTGTACTCTCCAACCTCCTCTTGACTTGAAACCTCAATAGATGTTGGTTGCCGTTTTGCTACTGCCTGTCTTGGTTTCTTTGTCCGTGGTTCTCCCCCACCCGATCCTGTTTCGAAGGTGTCCAAGTTAACCCAATGTCATGGTTGGCTTGTAAGGTTCCACCCTGTTGGCTAGAACCAACACTCCTCTATGTTCAGCAGCCACCTGAGTGCGAACTGCTTCCAAAAATAATGCTATGGCGTGATGTGACATATAAAATGCCTTATGCTTTAACTCCATGAATTCATGTAACCGCTCTGAAAGGAACTGCACCCAATTGTACATCTTTCCCCTATTCAGTCCATCCACCACTGGTAACATCCAGAGGGCTATATCTGATGTGTGGTTCCCGGCAGTAAGTTTACTTTTACCAAGTCTATAATGCATCGCCATTCTTCATTAGCTATGGAAATTTTCTTTAGGCCCCTACTATTCTTTTTGTTGAGAATGCTTTGCCATTCCTGTTTCCTGAGATCCTTTCTGCACATTAACTCCAACCACTTCTTCTTTTCCTCCATTGTCATTGGGGTCTTTGTTAGTTCATCTCCTTAGTTGGGGATTCCAAACACCTTATTTATTTCCTTGGCGGAGTAGGAAATGGTTACAGTTTGATGGGAGTACCGGATTACAGATTTGTGAGCCTGCCTATCATAACCGGCCACCATAGTTCGCAATATGGATTCAAATTTTTTTAAACAAAAAATGGGCATAAAAATTATTTTGTCTACCTCTGCTCTGCGTAATTCTTCTTTAAGAGTGTGCTTCTCTTTTGCGTTCTCCCACCAGGTGCGACATCCACTTCCAACTACACTTTCAAAACTGATATTGGCAGTTGTAGTCCTTTCCACGATGTTCCCTTTTGCCTTCTTGCTTGTCATCTTCTTCACCTTTCTCACCTGCAAGACTAGATTTTTCTATTTGGAATCAATAATTTTCCCTTTGCTCGGGTTCCCAATGCTTATCTTTACCATCTTATGGTATCTGGCCAACCGCCGTATGCCTTTATTAATTTTTATGCGCCAACCGTTTTGTGCCTCCTTTTCTTGAATTGTCCTGCCACCCTCCTTCGTACGACCTCCTTCCTTTGTGCGACTAGTCAAGAGTCGTACGACGTATGACCTCCTTGCTATTGCGTATGCCACCTAGTCCACTCTTCTCCCTCCTTCGTTTAGCTGGATGCATACGGCTGCAAGGCTTGGACAGGGCCGGCTGGTCTTGTCTGCTCTTACGTCCTCCCTGGTGCTGCGTATGTCCTCCTTGGTGTTGCGTACGCCACCACTCCTCCGTACGCCAGTCCTCCCACGTAGCCAACTTCCAACTCCCAACTCCGTACGGCGTACAGTCTCCTGTACCACCCACCTGCAGTCCGTACGCCAAATCTCCTCTGACTTCGTATAGTCTCCTGTACGGTCCACATGTAGTCTGTACGCCACTTCCTCTGACGGCGTACGTGGGATCTTGAAAATTTGTTCAAGGCCTAACCTCCTGCACGTACGTGTGCTGGCCTCCTCCTTGCCCTGTGCTCGTACGACTCCCAAGCCAAAAGCTCTCCCACTTCCTCCTTGTACTCGTACGTCCTCCTGCTCGTACGGTGTTGTGTGAGTTAGGATGCTGCGCCCAAGTATTTTATAAGACACTTGGATGTTAGGGTTCGGTTTTATTATTTCCCCCATAGAATGTTTTTTTACTTTTTCTTTTATTTCTTCTATTATGTCCAAATGACATATAGTATGGATTTTTTTTTTTTGATTATACAGTCTTAATTTTGATCCATTGAC
>MU228349.1:993266-1013893 GCA_018584345.1 Thuja plicata
GATCCATTGACTGGGTCTTTTAAGGGATTATTATCCAATGTGGATAATTTTATAGCTCCATTGTCCCTTACCTCCATAACTCTGTATGGTCCTAACCACCGTACTTTGAACTTGCCTGGCTTAATTTTATTTTTTCCGTTATACTTGAGTACCAGTTGGCCGGGTTTAAAATTCATCTTTTTCAAGTTTTTATCATGCCAAAATTTCCGTCGCTCTTGTGGCACCTCCGTTGCCCATTGGGCGAGTGTCCTCTTTTCATCCAACTTTATTAAAGCACCGAGTCTTTCCTTTAGACTTTCCGCATCTCCTAATTTGTGTTCAACTGCTATTCTCAAGCTTGGTACTCCATATTCCATAGGCATCACAACCTCTTGCCCGTACATTAAGTGAAAGGGTGTTTTCCCCGTGGTGGCTTTGTAGGTCGTCTTGTATGCCCACAAAACTGCTGGCAGCCTTTCTCCCCAATATCCCTTTTCAACTCCACAAGTCTTGTATAGAATTGTTACCAATATTTTTTTTGTGGCCTCTGCTTGGCCATTTGCCCTTGGGTAGTACAGATTGGAAAATGAGGAAAATTTTGTACTCATTTGTCATTGTTCTGATTGTTTGATTCACGAAGTGCACCCCCTATCACTCGTGAGCTGCAGTGGTATACCAAATCTTGTTATTATTTGTTCATAGAGAAATTTGGCAGTACTGAGAGTTGTGTTGTTTGTGAGTGTTCGTGCCTCCGCCCATTTTGTAAGGTATTCAGTTGCCACAACTATGTATCTGCATCTGTGATTATTGCGAACAGGGAGGGGCCCTACAAAGTCCAACCCCCATCGCTCAAACAATTCTTATTGTTGAGATGGGAACAACGACATGAAGTCTCTTTTCAGGGGTTTCCCTGCCCTTTGACACGTATCACAGCTTAGGACCCATTCCCGAGCATCTGCATACATTGTGGGCCACCAGAGTCCTGCCAACAGTACCTTTCGAGTTGTTGCATCAGGCCCCATATGGCCTCCTGCCAACCCTTCATGGGGCTCTCTCAGGACCCCCGAGATTTCTTCCTCCATCACATATCTCCTTAAAATCCCGTCTGGCCCCATCTCGTACAATAATCCCTCTATCAATTGGAATGTACCGCTCTTGAGTGCAATTTTTCTCCTTTTCGCTACTGGCATTTCTTTTGGAAATGTAGCAGTTGACAGGTACTGCCCTATCCCTTCGTACCATTGAGGTAGTATGGCAATTTGAAATAGGTGGGCATCGGGGAAATCCTAATTTATTTCACTTCCAGGGGCTTCCCCCGACTAGATTCTTGATAATTGATCTGCAATTACATGACTTTTTCCAGGCCGGACTATGATTTTAAAAGTAAATTCTTGCAGGAGGATTAGCCATCTGCTTACTCTCCCTTGGATTACTGGCTTATTCATGAGATACATGAGTGCTTGATGATCAACAAAAAATTTAAAGGGAGTAGCTAATAAGTAATGTCTAAATTTCTGAACTACATAAACCATACCTAGTGCTTCTCTTTTAGTGGTACTGTAATCCGCTCTGCTTTTGATAGTAGCCTGCTCGCGAAGTACACTGGATGGTCTAGTCCTTCCTCCCCAATTTGTGTGAGGGTGGCTCCTTTTGCATAATTAGAAGCGTCCACATGGACGTGGAATTCTTTGTCCTAATTTGGGTATATGAGAATTGGAGCACCTACTAGTCTCTCCTTTAGTTCCTGGAAGACCTCCTGTTCCTTCCCCCAGCAAAACCGCTCTCCTTTCCTAGTAAGTTTGTCTAAGGATAGAGATACTCCGACAAATCCTTTTATAAATCTTCTTTAGTACCCCACATGCCCCAAGAAGGACTTTACACCAGTTACATCCGATGGAGTTTCCATATCCAGAATTACCCTGATGTTGTCTGTATCTGTTTTCAATCCTTCCTTGCATACTATATGGCCTAGGAGTCTGCCTTGTGGAACCATAAATCTGCATTTTTGGGGATTCAAGGCTAGTCTGGCCCTTTTGCATCGATCCATGCATTCGCCAATGATCTTGAGGTGCCGCTCCTTTCCACTATAAACTGACCAGTCATCCAGGAAAGATCTGAAATTCCCCACAGACATACCATGAAAGATATGTAGTATGATTCATTGAAAGGTGGCTGGTGCATTGCACAGTCCAAAGGGCTTTCTGTTATAAGCATACACCCTATCTTCAACTACAAATGTGGTTTTCAGCTTATCCTCCTCGGCAATGTTGATCTAGTTATAGCCTGAAAACCCGTCCATGAAGGAGTATATTTCATGGCTCGCTACCTCTTCTAGGATACTATCAGTGAAAGGAATTGGAAAGGGATCTTTTATAGTTACCGTATTCAAGCATCTGAAGTCCACAGATATCCGGATTTGGATCCCGTCCTTCAATGATATGACTATAGGAGACACCCAATCACTGGTTTGTACCTTGAATATGATTCTTGCTTCGAGCATTTGTGTGATTTCCTCCTGTACCTTGGCGGCATAGTTCTTGTTCATCCGATAAGGTCACCTACGCACCGGTCTTGCTCCTGGTATCAACGGTATTCGATGGACACACAACTCTGGTGGTACTCCTTTTAAGTCCTTGTATGTTCACGCAAATACATCCTTGTATTGAAGAAAGATTTTAAATGCTGCTGCCTTCAATACTGGGTCCCAATCATCCCCTATGAGGATTTCCTTGGGTTCGTCCTCACCTAGGTTTATAGTTTGCAATTTGGCCTCCTTGTATTCTATCTTTTCATCAAATATGTGTGCTGGTTTGTCATTGATGGTTGTTGTCCCCTCCTTGTATTCCTTGTACCCCTCAGGGTAACTTTCTTCTGATCTTGCTTCTTGAATTTGCAACATATTGCACTTTGGCTGGAATACCTCATAGTCTCCCATCTGCCAGTGAAACAAGCCGTTGAGGGAGCCAGTTTCGTCTTCTAAGCATTCCCTTAGCTAGAGCACTCCTTCATCTGGTTCCACTCCTTCCTGGTCTTCTCCCTCTGAGTCGCATGCGAGATTCTGACTTACACACTGATTCCTCAGATCTATTGTGTATTTTCTCCCATCTACCTCTATGGATAGGATATTCTTTTTCCAATTATGGGTGGCCTTTGCTGTGACTAGCCAACCTCTCCCCAACAACACATCGTACCGTTTCTTTTCCAGAGTAATCACCACAAAGTCGAAGAGGAATTGCTGTGTACCAATCATCACCTTTTGTCCCATCAAGGTTCCTATTGGCTTGATTCCATGCTGATCTGCTCCTACCAATTGAAATGTGGGTGGCCAGAGTGTGGGTTTCCGTAGTGCCTTCCAAGTCTCCTCCGGTAGGACATTCACACTTGACCCTCCATCCATAATAATATTAGATAGTTTGCATCCCATTATCTTCATTTCGACTACTGCAGGTGTCCTCCCTGTTCCTATAGTGAATAGCGTATCGGTCTTCTCTACTGGTTTTTCTCCTTTCTCCTCCCCCTTAAGGGTTTCCTCTTGGCTACTTATTCCTTGTGATATTTCTACCCGTAGCTGAGGTAACGTTTCTAATAGATCCACAATTTTCACAGGGATGGTGGTCTCCAGTATTTGTTTCATGATGCTAGGTGCTGGCCGGTTGTTTGGGGATTTAGCGGTACTTCCTCTTCCTTCCTCTGTCATGTTATTTCTAATGTCCTTTCTGGCTTCTTGGAATCTTTCTCTCTATAGCTATGTCGGGGTATGCAAGTTGCCTGGCCTGCATTCTTGTGATGGCGATTACTTCATTCTTAGACTCTGCAATGTCAAGCCTGTTCACCCCCTTTTGTCTAGGGCAATTGCCATCTTTAGGATTACCCGGTCCACACATTTACACAACATCCCTTCATTCTGTCCTCCACCGTTCTGGCAATCTTGCGCGATGTGTCCCCATTCGTTGCATTGCTCACATTGAATCATGGGCCTTCCTTTAGAATCGTGCTGGATTGCTCTCTGGGGTGTGTTGTTATTGCTGTTGTTGTTGCTTCCCCGTCTATTGTTTCGATACCCTCCAGGTGAAGCTTCTGTATTTGTGTTACGTGGAGTGGAGGGCGGGGTGGATTGTTCTCCTTGGGTGAAGAATACTTAAGCATTCTGTGCCTTTAGATTGTAGGGGTAGTCTTTGATTGCGTGGCCTAACACCTGACAAATGTCACAGAAGGCTTTGCGCGGGCATGTTCCTTTTGTATGTCCCTCCTTTTCGCAATCTGTACACCAGAGTTCCCTCCCGTCTCTTTTTTCTTCCTTCCAGTTACTTCCTTCATCAACCACATCATGTCTTTTCTCAAGGCTTGGATGGTCTAGGATTCATCCCCATTCTCTTCTAGGCTCTCACTCCCGCTTCCCTGTCTCTTAGCTTTGGAAGTTTTATTCTCACTTTCCATGTCCATTGCTCGGGTGCATGCCTCCCCAAAGGATGACAGTGGCACTATCTTCATTTTTCGTTTTAAGGACGGGGTTAACCCTGCAATGAACCTTTTTTTTTTAATCCGTCAGCTAGTTTGTTGTCCAACTTCCCTATCAATTCCTTGAGTCTCCTGCTATAACCCTTGACTGACTCATTTTTCCCTTGCCTGGTATTATAGATTTCTTTGACTATCTCATCGTCATCACGTAGGAGTCTGAATTCCTCCTCAAAGGCGGTACAGAGGTCCTTCCCTGTGGTTTTCTGCGCAGCGTCCAATTCTGTATACCAATCAATAGCTATCCCTCTTAGTGTGGCAGGGAAGGCTTTTCACCATTCATCTGTATCATTTTCTCCATTGGCCTGCCATATGGTGATATGCGTTTTACAGTGACGGGCCGGGTCCTTCGACCCTTCTCCAGTAAATCTAGGAAGTTTTTGCTTGACTACTGTCATTCTCCTTCCGCTCTTCCCTCCTGCCGGGACGCTCCCTCCTGTCGGAACGCTCCCTTCTACCGGGATACTCCCTCCTATTGAGACGCTCCCTCCTCTCGGGATGCTCCCTCCTGCCCGGGCGCTCCCTCCTGCCAGGACGCTCCCTCCTACAAGGACGCTCACTCCTGCTGGGATACTTCCTCCTACCGGGACGCTCCCTCCTGCCGGGATGCTTCCTTATCCTGGGCCACTCCCTTCTGTGGGGATGCTCCCTCCAGGACTAGTGACCTCTCCTTCTCCTTGTGATTCCTTTGTCTGGGTGGAATGGTGTTCCTCTCGGTACTCTCTTCGTGCGGGGGTTTCAGGATTCTCCCACCCTTCCTTCTCTTATGTTTCTGAGATGGCCAAGTTGGCTATTCCTTCTATGGTGTTTTCGATCAGGCTTTATTCAATATGTCTTTCCCTTAGAGGCTGGTTCCCCAATCCTCTCAAGTGGTGATGTCTTTCTTCTTGTTGATGCAACCCAAGAATCTGCAGGGCCGCTTCTTCAGTTTCTTCTTCGGGCCTACGCTTGGGATACTTATTTGGAAGCAGGGGCATGAATTAGTCGAGTGGACCAAATGTCTAGCCAGAAGTTGAGGAATTCGTCCAAGTAGATCGTACACCGCTGGTGGTACCGAAGTTTGTCCGTACTGTGCTATCTGGAACCGCTCTCTCTCGGCTTCCTTTTGCACGTACTGGTACTTTCTAGGCCACCACTAGATCTCGTGTCACCTGATCTTCTCTTGGTATTCCCTCCTCTTCTCTATAACTATCTGTATAGGGGTTTTCTCATTCCTCCACTCTGCCCATTCGATGACCTCCGGGTCCGGACTTAGGCAACGGCGCCAAAATGTAGAATGGTTATTAATGCACAATATACAGAACAACACAACATATATTCAATGGTACCAATAAGACATTTATTACCAATACTAACATAATACACAATACCATACCAGAATACCAAGATGGTGAGGAAATGTTATTTCTTTATTTAATACCATAAAACCATAAGTCCAACAACAATAAACTAAAGTTCTTATATAATAGTCGGTTGGTTGGGGAAACCAATGGACGCATCTCCTCGCTTCTAACTACCCTCCCAGCAAAACATAACTAAGTCTAATACAATAATACTTTATTACGTACTACATGGAAATTGTCCTCTAGGTGGATCTGCGGGGTCTTCAACCACTTTGCAAGCTTCACCTCAAGTAAGGCTGCTTTCACTTCAGCTACGTTGCTGGTGCTTGGAGTCAATTTTTGCATGCTCCATGCAAGGGTGTTTCCTTTCCATTCCTTTGCTACACAACCTGTACCCAAGGGCCCTGGGTTCACCTTTGAGGTGCCATCAAAATTAATTTTAACACATCCCTTTGCAGGAGCACTCCATTCCGTTGGGCTTACCCTTGTGTTCAATGGATTAATCGATTTCGGCCCCATTAACAGGCCACTTCCTCTCTACATATTATTTGGTTTATTCTTGCTGTTTATTTCTGATTGGTGGCTTTTTTCTGAAATTGTGGCATTTCTGGTAGTGAATATATGTAAGCAGAATATCTCATGGTCCAAACTGTAAATGCTAAGCTTGCACCAGTAAGCATGCATTGAGTTTATGGGGAATCGATTTATCTCATATTCAGATCAGCAAATAAATAATGTTGGAGTGTATCATTTCTCTATTCTGAAATATTTTTGTAGTTGGATAATTCTAAGGTTGAATTTCATCTGTTTGAAGGATATCTCTGTTATGGCTGTATTACAATTCTCCATATTGTATTTGTATATCATTTTCTTGCT
This sequence comes from Thuja plicata, assembly GCA_018584345.1. Taxonomy (NCBI): domain Eukaryota; kingdom Viridiplantae; phylum Streptophyta; class Pinopsida; order Cupressales; family Cupressaceae; genus Thuja; species Thuja plicata. The sequence goes on from MU228349.1 coordinate 999,980, forward strand.
CAATCTCCTAAACATCATTAAACCATTAATCCTTACATCAGCTTACCCATATCAATGTACTATAATAGTCTTAGTTACCGATGCGGGCTCCATATAGCTGGATGTTGATGCGGGTGCTGGAGCGGATGCCCTCTGGGTGCCACCTGGAAGCGCATCCAGAAGCATCCGGGCGCCAGCAATGCGCTTCCAGGTGGCACCCAGAGAGCATCCGGGAGTTGAGTTGAGAAAAATGTAAAGTTTGTTGAAATATTAGAAGGGTCTTTTGATTGCTAGCAGAAAAAAATGTGGATGTCTAAGATGTCTGTCAATGTTTTAAAGAATGCAAATTCTAAATTTGGGACATTAAAACCTTGAAAGAGAAAATCATAGTAACCTCTGAATAATATATTTGGTCTTTATGCGTGTGCTGTCATGCAATATCACAGGCTTTGGATAACATCATGTTTTCTTTTACATCCATGTATTTTATTTGGTTATGTTATATTTTTCTATGTTTGTTTAAACCTGAATTTTCTAATCAAACAGACTAATATCTGGATGATTGCTGCTGGTGTTTATATATTTTGATCATGTAATCAAGGAAAGGCTACTTATGACAACACGGAAAGACTACTTATTACAATTTTTTTGACTATACAAAAAAGGAAATGTAATTGTTATAAGCATAGTACTTATATAATTCAAATACTTGTTTATATTTTTTCTTGGTCTCTTCTCTTCAATTGATATACAAGCATGCTTCTTTTGTCTTCTTTAGTGCCTCCCTTAAAGAAGACACACGATGTAAAATTATGGATGATTTAGGCAACATTATAAAATAAAATGATTTTCCTCTTATCTCATCTTTTACAAAAGTGATTTGAAACAAATTCTTTGGACTTCATATATAGCTAATATCATTTAGGAAGTCGAAGCAAGATTGAACAAGAACGTAACAGAGTTCTTAGTGTTCTGAACATTGTGAAGCGACATAATTATTCTTCATAATAAATTTCACCCTTGGTCTCTTCGGACAAAATCATTATTATTTCATCTTGTTGTCATTGAAGAAGAGATTTCCACGCTTTAAATGAGATGAAAAATGGAAATCCATGCAATAGATTGTGGCCATCTTGATATCCCTAAAGTGTATTTTGGCACTTTGGTGCATACAACATGCCTTCGACACTTTTTTCTTTTTTCACTTTCATTGCCATAAGTGTGTCAATATAACAAATTTCATGCTTTGAGTGGTTTTCACATTTGTTTGAGATTGGTTTGTGTAGTTATCCTTCGCTTGATTTCCTGTTTGTTGACCTCCATTTTTGAGATCTTTGAAGAACATCTCAGAAGTGAGCCTGAAAAAAATAACAATAGGTATGTCTATGTTTACATTGGTATTCTGAACATTGTGAAGCGACATAATTATTCTTCATAATAAATTTCACCCTTGGTCTCTTCGGACAAAATCATTATTATTTCATCTTGTTGTCATTGAAGAAAAGATTTCCAACGCTTTAAATGAGATGAAAAATGGAAATCCATGCAATAGATTGTGGCCATTTTGATATCCCTAAAGTGTATTTTGGCACTTTGGTGCATACAACATGCCTTAGACACTTTTTTCTTTTTTCACTTTCATTGCCATAAGTGTGTCAGTATAACAAATTTCATGCTTTGAGTGGTTTTCACATTTGTTTGAGATTGGTTTGTGTAGTTATCCTTTGCTTGATTTCCTGTTTGTTGACCTCCATTTTTGAGATCTTTGAAGAACATCTCAGAAGTGGGCCTGAAAAAAATAACAATAGGTATGTCTCTCCCACTTTTGCATTCACTCTTTTCAACTGTTGTTTTCACCATCTTTTAGCCGCCAAAAACATCCTTCCAATGCTTCAAATGGGATGAAAAGCAGAGCATAGATGTAAAAGTTACATCCTTTTTAATGGCCCAAAGTTATGTTTGCACTACAATACTTTGCCGTGCTTGGTGGCAGACCTTTCGGCACTTTTGACAAAATTGCCATTTCGTGCACTTTATACAACAATATGATTTTTCTCTTTATTTAAGTTCAGTTCAACTTTTTGCTTGCTCTGGTTCACCGGCAGAGCATTTTTGGCACTTTGAGCCTGGGTAATATTTTTGAAAATCTGATTGCTCTAGTGGGTTCAGATTGGAAAACCCTTTTTTTAATGCAAACATGTCAGCATACATAGATGTCGGCGTCTCTGCCGTTTTATAGTGGATTACAACGATAACGATATGAGTAAGCATACATCTAAACTACAACCCTCCTTTGGCTAAGCAGCCACGTGCAGGGGGGTCCCGTCCATCAAATTCACCTAGGTGTTGAAACTGGCCCAAACATTCCTCAGCGGGTTTGAGCCTTGGTAGATGGCTTTCTATATCTCACTCTATCATCCTCACCAATTGTGCTCAACCAATTGAGCTACAACCCTTTTGCAAAAAACCCTTTTACTTATAAAATTTCATTAAAATCAGACAAAATTGATTTTCTTAGCATTGTGTTGTGCTTGAGGAAATTTTTGCACATGCATATTCTTTCACTTTTGTATCCCAAAACCCTTCTCTTTCATTTTCAATGGCCCCTGCATTCAATCATAGCAAAAGTATTTCATGTCATTGTTTTGGCCTTAAACACATTTGTGTTAGAATAACATGAATGACATCCTAAGTGATTGGAATGGGGTAAAACTTTAAGAGGGTTCTAGTGGTAAGGGTGAATGGAGCTGTTTCAGTAGGGTACAACATGTTGCTTGATTTATAGTATGTGAAACATTGTGAATCAATTCTGAAGCAAGCTAAAAGCAAGGTTTTCAATCCAGAATACTCTTCGTCCTTATAATGTAAAGATGCTAGCTACATGGAGAGGTAATCTGTACAACATTTCAGTGGAGGATTTAATGATAGATTTGATTGTTATTTCAATTGATAGTTGATGGCGAAGGATTAGGGTCTGTTCAATTTTGGCATTGGAGAGCCAAAATAGCCTCTGTTTCATTTCCATCTTCCGCTTTGCTTTGCTGGCAGTTCCTTAACTACTAATATTACAAATAATTTAGTGTCACATGGTTATTGAACAAGAATATAATTATTGTGGACTATCCTAGCTTGTCCTTTGTTCTTACACAAATTTTCAACTCTGTTGCCTTAGACAAGCTCTGGTGATGCTTGAGGAAATATTCGCAATGTTAGCCCCAAGGGTACCAATGAATATCAATTGTATCTTTTTAGATTGGATTTATGAGCCTTTTCCAATTCAGTCATATTTGACGCACCAAGCTCTAAGACAAGAAAGACATGTCAACTCATGGGAAAGTTTAGTAATTCAAGATATTTATATGCCTCTCTTTCATAACTACTATGTCTGTACGATGTAAGAAAGAGGACGTGTATGTGTTCTGGTTAAATTCAGATTGAAGTTAGTTAAATTATTGATTCTTAATGGAAGGTTTGACTGATGGCACAAAAAAAAAATGGAAAGCTATGTTTTGTGATAGGCAAGAAAAAATCACTGATGGCTTTTTAAATTGTGGGTTTAAGAAATTTGAAAACTTCGATTTTCTTTCCAAAAACTTTCCAACATTAATTTATGAAGAGGTCTAATGCTCTAAATTTCTTTTTGTGCATATGTTTTTAGGTACCGCTTATCATGGGACAATGTTTGTCGTCTCTGTCATCTTCGTAGAAAGTATGTTCAGCTATATGCAAGTTTTTTGCAACAAGTACCAAGAGTGGAAAACAGAGAAATAAGAGAAATTGAGAAGGAACTCGATGCAAAGGTTATCATTCTTTGGAGGTTGGCTTGAAGTCTTTACCTGAATAAGTTTGATTTCTTTCACATGTTTCTCCTAGCTTGTTATCCAAATGTAGGACATTGGTTCTGGATTTGCTTTGTTGCTTATATGTTCTCATGGTCACTAGTCTTGTCTTCTTCAATGTTACATCCAGGCTGCTCGCTCATGCCAGAGTAGAGAGTGCACGGTCAATGGAAGCAGCATCAGAGCGGGAACGTGCAAGGAAATCCAGTTGGTGGTCTTTTGGATGGTATCAATATGCTTAGTTTATATGGATGTACTTATGTTAGTCTGCAAGAGATTTAGTCTTAATGCTTTGTTAGAAATTTTTTCCTGATTGCTGTCCGTGTTTCCTTGAGCATTTTTTGTGGCTTTCTGTTTATGTTCAAAATAATATGTTTGTATAGGCGAACCACAACAGCAGACCCAAACCAATCTATTTCTTCTGAAAGATTGGAAGGTGCACATGATACACCAGGCCCAGGAAGGCTAACAAAAGAGGAATGGAATAAGCTTAATGAACTATTAAGCTATGATCCTTTGGAAGACTTCTTTGTGCTTTCCGACAAAGAGCCTCCTACCATGGTACAGGTCTCTTTGGATGCCATGATCAGACAGAGTGCTGCTCGTGTTGTGAATAATCAAAAAATAGAAATCATGTGTGGGAAGTTTGAGAATCTTCAAGTTGGTCTCAGACTCTATCCCAAGAGCATTCAATGTGATGTAAAACTTAAGTACTATGGCCTTTCTGCTCCTGAAGGATCCCTTATACAGGTCAGATTTCCCTGTGCCACTAAATTCAAAGCTTGGAATTTGGTTTTCAAAATCAAACATTAAAGTGTTCTTATGAATAAATCAAGTTTAAATGCCGATTATTGATGGTGATTTCATTTTCTCCAGAGTGTGAGTAGCGAAAAGAAAGAGTATGCACTGGCAACTTCATTTGTTTACCATCCCATGGGAGAAAACATAGACTGGAAACTGTCTGCAACTATGGCTCCTTGTCATGTCACGGTATGTTTTTTTTTATGAATTTCATCTGCTTTTAGACTCATGCCTTATTGAAATTGGGTAATGATTGTGCTATATATATATATATATATAGATGTATGTACCTATGTATGTATATCTCTGTGTGTATACACACGTGTGTGTGTATAAATATATATCTATTACTTTGTATTTGTTATTCTTTGAGCTTACAAACATGAATGAATATTGGAATGTGTGATGATTCTACTAATAACTTACAAAAAATAACCTAGAAAAACAACTACGGCGAAGAGACAATCCCAGGATTATTCTTATTAACTGATATTTTTGTATTTTTAAAATTTTTTCTTCAAAATGTATATAAGAAAATTGAAGTTTACCAAACTAATAGAGATTACTAAACATGCACACATGCAGAACTGGGCAGTACTGGTATTCCAGGTGTCAGTCTGAATGCTGGGATGCTGCTTAAGGGTTTCCATCCTCAAGAAGCCTGATTTCTGCACCTGAAGGATTTTGTCTCCAAGCCACAGCTGTTGAAACATATCCAGCTCAGGAAAATAAATCATTTTTCTTTCAGATTTCTGCATAGTTCCACTGAGTTTCCTGACAGGGGACAAGTTTCGGGGATGGGGAGATCAAAGGCCTAAATTTTGGGAATGGCGGGGGCACGCTAAAAGATTTGTAAGGAATAAGTAAAGTTTAAAATATTAAACATTAAAACCATGGCAATAGTGCATATTGCATTGAAATTTAAACCCTAATAAAGTTCCAAGGAGTTTCTTGACGGGTTTTGGCGACGGGAGGACCAAGGGTTTAATTTTGGGGATGGAAAGGGGACGGTGGGGGATGGCAGCTGAGCATCAATGGTGGAAGGGGGGGGGAAGCTAAACAAATTGAGTTGAATTGAAATCTTCAAGCTAAACTATGCAATGTAACATCTTTGTGAGTGCCTCATTGTATAGCAAGCAACCTGGTGATGCCCTTCACATAGATGGCAAAGGTGGTGATATTGTGGGAGGACGTTTCCTCCCAAGTGCCCAAGTCTTAGAAATATCTCCATATTAGGGATGCGAGGTTTTTTGCGGGGAAGCATCCTTGTGGAACAATGAGCATTAACAATGGTGGGCACAATTTTGGAACTTTGGGAGCAAACCGAGAATAAGTATAAGAATTGCAAATGAAACTTTATCATACTAAGTCAAGTTAAAACTAATAAATGTAAAACACATAGCAATGATTGCATTAACAGTAACAATGGTGGGTGGAGGTTTGGTGTAAAGGGGTAGTGCCTTTTGTGAGGGTTTTGGGTATTTCTTCCAATGGGAGTGAGAGGCAGTGCCCCTTGTGGGGTTTGGGGGCAGCAACAACAAGTACAAATATGGCCTCCAAAACATTGCAGACCTTCATTACAAATGTCATTCTCACACTTTTATTACTTTTTTTTGTTTTCAATTGGAGGTTTTAACTTGAGGCCATTGAAGACTCCTAGGCATCATTGGGATGGTTAGGGGACTCTTGGGAGTCCCCGGCATCTCGACAGAGATGACAGTGTGATGGCCGATGTTTCCCCAAGAGTGGAAAACAGAGATTCTATGGCTGACGTTTCCCCCGCATACCAAAATTGTCCTCATCCCAGAAATCCAAGGATTTTTGGGGGTGAGGATTTGTCCTTGTGGTTCACTGAATTTCTGAAATATCTTGTCTTCTTTTCCACAGCGTTTCTTATATTCCATGCTACTACCTCAATTGGAGGCAATTAATCCTCATGCAATGAAGTTGACTGACAAATTTTTCCTTCAATCTATTTTAATTGGGAAGCGCATTACTTTATTTAACTGATCCTAACTGAAAGTAAGAATAGTCTTAACTCTATTCTGACTCTTGACAGACCTAGTCTTTTTATTCTAACCATAATTCAAAATATCGTTATCGGCAACTTATCGCCGAGGGCAAAAAAAAATATCGGAGATAGATTGGCAACTTATTGGGAAATATCGACAATTTTTTTCCTCTCCAAACACCAATTTGCAAACACAAAAATGTGAAATGCCTCTTTTTGGGTAGTCAGTCCCTATAAGCGGACTGCAGCCGATAAGTTTTCTAAATATCGCCGATATTTCGGCGATAACTTCACGTTTTCTCTACGATAAGTTTGGAACTTCGCGAAGATAAGTAATCCACGATAAAGTAACGTATTTTCGCATGGCGCTGATCTTATTGCGATAAGTTTACTTATCGGCGATATATTGGCTCTATTGTAATCTATGATTCTAACTATGGACAAAGCACTCAATCAATACTTAGAGTTAAAAGGGGACATTACAATTCCACTGTTCTTGGAATTGCTTTCCCACCGGAAATGCAGGATGTCTGAGTATCTTTGATTCTTTCCAAACAACAATAACCTCCTCTTTGTCTTCTGTATGTACCCATAGATGATGGTGTGTGGTGATCATGGTGGAATTAGTTCTCGTTTCCATAAATTGTTGAGATCCCTTATCCGGTGGTCATCATAGAAGCATGCCACTCAACACCACACCATAGTAGTCCATGATAGTGTGCATGCTAGTATGATAAAGGTGATGATTGCTTGAATATAGAGTTGGCATGCCTTTCAATACATAGCAATTGGATACCCACAAGGTTAGTTTCTTGCAGAGAGTTCCTTCCATAGTCCTAATTATAACTGCTTAATGTGACCTCTTAGGTGTGTTCTTAAGTATCATGTTTTTTGCTGCTAAGATTTGAAGTTCATTTCCGTGGGTTGATAGTTTTGTGAAAATTCCCCAAGCAAATTCAACCATTATACACCAAGGATCATATTTGCATCTCCTAGTTCGCATGGAAATCATCACTCATATTATAATCACCAAGGGATAATTCAAGCCAACAAATTATATTATTACATGGAATAATGAATCCATTACCAGTGGTGACATTGAGTCCAATTATGTCTTCACTTTTGGAGATAACATTTTAGTACTAACATACCGGCTTACTATAAAATCAGTGGTGATTTTCTTGGGCATGAAAATATTCCCTCCAGTTGCCACCCGATCTTCATCAATGAAGTGTTGGGTAGCCCCACTGTTGATAAGGACTGTAATTGGTTGTCTAGATAGCTCCTCGTGAACCTTGAATGGATGATATTTTGGTGGTCCTAAAAGGAGTCACAAATATACCTTTGCAAGTGCTCACACGAATTCAATACTTTTCTGTTTCTGTTGCTTCTTGTAGTTTTGGTTCTTCATCCTCAATCTCTTCAGTAGACATAACCTCAATATAATGAATTCGCCTCTTTCTAAGGAGTTTCTGACAAGCTCATAGGACTCCCTAATGAGAAACATAACTTTTTTCTTGTGAGCTCATTTATAGTCTGCCCATTGTTCCTTTTTGCTGCAACAATCTGAAGTATAGCTCATTGTGAATTAAGTCCACCTTCCTAAAAACTGCCCTTTTGTGATCCACTAGTAGGTGCTTTAGGCTGAAACGAAATTATGCTCCAGAACACATATGGCTCAAGTGTTAAAGTCCTTTATAGATTCCCAAAGAGATGATGGCGAAAAGGGCTTGACTAGACCCTTGAGTGGTTCATATAGACCTTTTATAAAGCAGAAAGTGATCCTCTTTTCGAATATGTTGGGTACTGTAGCTACAACTCATTGGATTCTATTGCATAAGCATTCTCTGAGGTCTATCGCATTATTCTGGACGGTTCTTTGAAATACTTCTCATCTTTTCGCTTGAATCGGTCTAGTAGCCGCTAACTAAATTCATTAGAACTCATCAAGAGCCTTAAAAGGTCACACCCTTGTGTGGTTGGACCATCGTATGCAACACCTTCCAAATGCAATGTGGCAAACTGGATTGCATCCTTTTGCATCATTTGGTTAAGTATGAAGTAAGTTTGCAACCTTTGCAATCATGTCTGAGCAGATTTTGTGTACATTTAGTTTGCTCACTTTCTACTTAAATTCTTTCTTGTTACCATTCTGATTGCTCCCCTAATCTCTTCTATGCTGGAACCTCTTCCTCAGTATCTCCAAGCAATTGATGAATGATTTTATAGCTCTGAATTCCTCAGATTTCCCTCGATACTGTCCAAATATTCTGTTAAACTCCTTTCTAGAAGTAGTCTCAGGTTCCTTTTCTTCTTTATGCAAAAACATGGGTCTAGAAGGTTTTGTGATGGAACTTTCTCCAGCTGGTTATTCTGGTTTTGTGATGTTCTTGTATGATTTTGATTTTGCAAAGCAATGATGTGGGCATGTAATTTTGGATATGCAGCAATTGTGTCAGCAACTTTGTCATTATTTCGTGGGCTGTGGTTAGCAACTCTGTCATTATATCTGGTCTCATCTGGATTCCTATTGTAGTGTCTTGAGACAAATCTGCGCTTTCCTTCTCTATCATGATTTTTAGTTTCTCACCAATCCATACTTCACAGGCTGACAGGATGCTAGTATTGATACTGTTGTGATGACCCACCCTTATAAGATCTGGAAATTATCCAGGAAAATAATATTGAAGCCAAGAGACTATTCTAATTAATACATATTTTCGTATTTTTTGAATATTCTTCAAATGGTGTACAAGCAAATTGAAGTTCATCAAACTATTATACCTTACTATATGTGCCCACATGCAGAGTTGGTGACTAGTGGTATTACAGAGTCAGTTTGAATTCCAGTCTGCTGCTTAGAGTTTTCATCCTCAAGAAGCGTGATGAATGTGTCTAGAGGGGTTTTTCACCAAGGCATAGCTGCTGAAACACATTGTACAACCAATGGAAAAAAATGATTTTGTTTTGAAATGCCTAAAGTGTTTTCTCGTCTTCCCTAGTGCTATTTGTATTTCATGCTTTCTCAATTGTAGAAATCATTCCTCAATCAATGACAGCTGACTGATATGTTACTCCTTCATTTAGTGGCAGTAACTGGCAAGCTCTTTTCCTTATTTAACTGATTCTTACTGGAGGTAACTACACTCATAACTTCCTGAGTTCTAACTGCTGTTAAGCTGAGTCTTTTTATTCTAGCTGTGGACAGAGCAGTTACCTAGTGCTGTGAGTTAAAAGGGCGCATGAGAGAATATAATGTTTTTGTATTCTAGTGCTAGAATTACATGTGCTTCTGCATATTCATCTTAGTATTGAGGAACTGCTCCATTTTGTTGACAATTTTGCTGCCACAAACACTGTTATTCTGCTACTTCTTTTTACCGTCTTCTCTTTAGAGGAAATCCTCAACTTGTAGAGAGCTTGTGCTATCCTTAGTGAAAATGATAATCGTAAAAACTAATCGATGTCTTAGAGTATATTTGAATTTTTTTCTATTTATTATTTATGAATACTTATAATGGACATTTTTTGTTTTTTAACTTAATTTACACTTGAAGTTTTTGTTCCCTTTGTCCACTTTTTGTTAAGTGTTAGATCCAGAATGGTAAGACTAAGCAATATTATCTTTTGATGAATGTTTGCTTACGTAGCTGCTATGTTATGGTTTTGATTTTATGATTTTATATCTTTGTTCATGGTTGCTCTTCATTGTTTTGAATCTTTGATATTTTGACTGATCTTCGATTTAGATGACAAGCTTCCAAAGCTGTTTACTTTTTGGGAGATAAATAATCGTGTCAAAATTTATGGTCAAATTATTGTTAAACTTTACTATTATTAGTCCTAGAAATGTTTGACAATGCTGTTGTTTCTGTAGGTTTGCTTAGATATATATTATAATATACCATTTCTTTCTTTATTGTCTTTATATTTTTATGTTATCAAGGTTTGACCTTTTTGTTCACAGTTACTTCATTACTGTTCTATATCTTCATTGTTCGCAGATTTGGTTGACAAGCTTTGAACGGTGTTCGCAATTCCTGAAAAGGAGTAATTCTGTCAGTCCTGAGGTGGCATTAGAGACTGCAACAGCCTTGCAGGTACTAAAAAGCTAGATTTTACTTTTAAAGTATTAAGGACAATGTTATATTGTTTAAAGGTTTATAAAATCGTATCATCTTAAGGTACACATTACTTCATGAATCATAATAACCAATATTTTCGAAGAGACAGGTATAGAATATGGAAACAAATGTATCTATTATCAAACCTTAAACCTTCTTTGTTCTTTTTGCAATTTTTTTGAAAATGTTTGCTTCTTGTACCCTATCCTACCATACAATGACTATTCATTTGCATCATAAAGTTACAGTATGAGATGTTATCTTTTTAAACTGAGTGTCAAGGTTTTCTTAATTGCTCATATTGCTTGAGAAAACTATAAAAAATTATTTCTTTAACTGGATATTGTCAAAATTGGTCCAATCATCAAATTTTCCACAATCTGCAAAAAGCTAATATTTGATGTCCCTTGCATTTACTTGTGCAGATGAAATTGGAGCAAGTGACTCGCCGAGCTCAAGAACAATTTCAGCTTGTATTAGAAGAACAAAGCAGGTTTTCACCATATTTTTCTCCCTCTGTTATGGTTTTGTGTAAACACAACAATATCAAATTATATTTTTCCACATTGATACACCATTTTTCTTTAGCTAACACCTTCTTGTTCATTAGGTCTTAATTCATCAGATGATATTAGTATTACATAATTACAATAAGTTGAAGTGTTGTCCGGTTGGGCCGCCGAATGTGTTTGCAGTACTGGTTGTGTGACAGGCTGGAATAGTCCTGCCGGCGTCAGTCCTTTGGAAATGTTTGGTGTTTGGCTAGTTGATGTTCCTGAACTACTCGAAGTGGTGTGATCCCCGTGCCCCTCTGTCACTTCAACACTTTCGGCGGCAACGACACAACTGTCCTCCCTTTGTTCGGCTTCCTCTTCTGCCTTCTTTCGGGCTTTTGACTGTGGGGTCAAAGTTAAAGACCCGAACAAGCTCGTTGTTTCTTCTAACATATCCTCGTCGTCACTTCCACTGTCCTCCTAGTTAGGTTCCTTTAGACCATTGCCTTCACTCACCCCCTCTGGTAGTCTTTTGGCGCGTCTCCTAAACCTCTCCCTTTGCTCGATTTTCTGTTTGTTGAGTACTGCTTTTCGAAGAGCTTGTTCTTCCTCGAGTTCCTTCTTTAAATTCCTATTCTTATTCAACTGGTTGGGCATAAATGGTTTTGCTCTCAACAATAATCAACACATTACTTTTAACAAAGTGGACACTTTTATTTATTCATGTTTATTACAATATTTGAATTGAATGATCTCGTCATTTCAATTGTTCACACTGTCCTCCCTTCTATCAGTCACTGTATTTTCTTCACTACCTGCTTATGTCCTTCCCTTCGGTGCCATACGCTATGCACTGTGAACTGTTCTTTATTTGTCGTCGTTATTTATTTATTTATTTATTATATATCCGTTTGTTTTTGCCTAAGTACGTGGAGGATTGTGTGGCTTCTCACCTATCCATGGCTGATAAATACTGCGCACATATGAAACCGTACGGTCGTACAACAGAAAACAAGGCGTGGCTCCTTTGTACGGTCACTATCTCCACGCACTACACCAACCCGTATGGCTGTACGAACGTTCGTCCCTCCTCTTGTGCTGTTCGTACGGACAATTGTTGCTTATACGCCCAATCCTTATCGTACGGTTCTGCAAGTGGGTGCCGTACAATCTTGCTTAGTATGTTGTGAATACGGTACGACTATACAGTCTTCAACCTCCTCTTTTCTCTTGTTGTACGACCTTTTATGATCCGTCAAAGTGTTTGTACGACCGTATGATCCGTCACTGTAATCCTCTTACGCGGCGTACGGTTCTTTTTCTTTCCTCTGAATGCCGTACAGCTGTACAGCCTGTGCATTCCCGTGTGCCACTGCTCCGTACGGTGACTCCTTTTCGCACTCACTCGCCTTCCGTACGACCATTTATTGCACGCGTTTTATTTTTAATTTTTCGTTGCCTTTTATTTTTTCCGGGTCCGTACAACCGTATGGATCCGTATGACATAAGGTCGTACGGTGCCGTATAGACTTTTTCTATTTTTTTTAATTTTTATTTTTAAGTATAATTACTCTCCGAACGCGACCGGGGCCTTCTGTCTAGCCGTTCATGATAAATTTTCAATTTTGATCCATTGACCACGTCCAAAAGCTCCGTATCGTCGAGCGCCCACAACTTACTTGTTCCGTTGCTACGAACTTCCCGGATCTTATAGGGACCCAACCATTTCACCTTGAATTTTCCTGACTTAATCTATTTTCGCTCGTTGTACTTAAGAACAAGTTGACCCGGTGTGAACCTTGCCTGATGGATGTGCTTATCATGCCAGTGCTTTCGTTGTTGTTGAGCGACGTCGGTTGCCCATTGTGCCATCATCCTCCGTTCATCCAGTTTATTTAGGGCTTATAGACGTTCCCGAAGACTGTCCATGTCGCCGAGTCTGTTGTCAATAACTATGCTACGACTTGGCACCATAAATTCCATAGCAACCACGGTCTCTCGTCCGTAAATAAGTAGGAGAATAAAGATTTTGAAGGCTACGGCCAAAGGGTTCCAACTGTCGCCGACACAAGCGTCGTCACCAAGGTTTTTCCCCTTTGATTTTACCTCCTGGTATTTGATGAGTTCTTCCTTCGTAAATTGGTGTGCGGGGGTGGCTCTTGAGGTTAGATTGGCTAAGGAGACAGTCTCATTTTAACAGGAGTTAGTGGAGGCTACAACTGAAAAGCGTGTTTTGGAGACAAGTTTGGTGCAGGCACGGGAGGAATGTGATGTGACGGAAAAAACACTACTCACAGTAGCATTGATGGTGAAGGCGACACTTCAACTTCTTTAGGGACGCCCCTCCGCCCCTTCTTCTTAGTGATATTCTTATTGTATGACGGGTGTTTCCTCTCCCTTTTGCTGTGAGTTGCCGGAGACGACTTTCTTTTTTGGGGGGATGATGTTGTCCGCTAAATGGGTAGTTAGACGGTTAGTCCGTCCGAAGGAGTTACACGGGTCCGATGGTTCGCCTCACATCCCTTTAGACACTATATGTATGCATTTCTCTCTTCAGTAAGGACAGGTTGGAATACCTTTGTACTTGATGTTATGAATCAATAAAGATAATGCTGTTATACTTTCTCTATTGAGTACTTTACTTTATATGTATCTGTTCAATTCAG
>MU228349.1:1013943-1029293 GCA_018584345.1 Thuja plicata
TACCTTTGTACTTGATGTTATGAATCAATAAAGATAATGCTGTTATACTTTCTCTATTGAGTACTTTACTTTATATGTATCTGTTCAATTCAGTTTATCCCTGAGGGCAAACAAAGTGTTTGTTAGCATTTGAAAAATGTCAGCTCTTTCTTTCTTGTAAAATTGTATGCAACTCACACAATAGTCAATGACAATTTCTGCTGATAGTTTGGGAAAAGCATCAAGAATGATGTGATTTCCCTCTGTATTGCAAGGGAAATTAGTCGGGTCTACACTGGACTTAAGTTGAAAGCTACGGCCACAGGGTTCCAACCGTCGCCGACACGAGCGTCGTCACCGAGGGTTTTCCCCTTTGATTTTACCTCCTGGTATTTGATGGGTTCTTCCTTCGTAAACTGATGTGCAGGGGTGGCTCTCGAGGTTAGATTGGCTAAGGAGACAATCTCATTTTAATAGGAGTTAGTGGAGGCTACAACTGAAAAGCATGTTTTGGAGACAAGTTTGGTGCAGGCATGGGAGGAATGTGATGTGACGGAAAAAACACTACTCACAGTAGCATTGATGGTGAAGGCGACACTTCAACTTCTTTAGGGATGCCCCTCCACCCCTTCTTCTTAGTGATATTCTTATTGTATGATGGGTGTTTCCTCTCTCTTTTGTTGTGAGTCGCCGAAGACGACTTTCTTTTTTGGGGGGATGATGTTGTCCGGTAAATGGGTAGTTAGACGGTTAGTCCATCCAAAGGAGTTGCACGGGTGCGACGGTTCGCCTCACATCCCTTCAGACACTATATGCATGCATTTCTCTCTTCAGTAAGGACAGGTTGGAATACCTTTGTACTTGATGTTATGAATCAATAAAGATAATGCTGTTATACTTTCTCTATTGAGTACTTTACTTTATATGTATCTGTTCAATTCAGTTTATCCCTGAGGGCAAACAAAGTGTTTGTTAGCGTTTGAAAAATGTCAGCTTTTTCTTTCTTGTAAAATTGTATGCAACTCACACAATAGTCAATGACAATTTCTGCTGATAGTTTGGGAAAAGCATCAAGAATGATGTGATTTCCCTCTGTATTGCAAGGGACAATTAGTCGGGTCTACACTGGACTTAAGTTGAAACAGACATTGAACACCTCCTGCAAAATGTTTGTTTTGTTTTCATTTTTAAGAATCATGGATACACATGAATGAATTTCTAACTAAGTTTGTAGGTGACAGTGATTCATGCTAAAAAACAAAACAAGAATTGCTAAAACAGACACAGATGCACAGGGTTTTATTATTTATAGGTTAAAGGAGGAGAGAAGCCAAGTAGGGAACACATTCCATCTTATAATCAATCAATTTAGTACAAAGCTTGAATTTATCTTGCCACTGCACTATCTTTGTAAATGTTTCTAGCAGGAGAAATATGATCTGTTGCTATGCTGTCCCCAAAGTTGAGGAAGCAATATGCATCTTTCCCTTAATAGTGCTGATGTGTGTATTTGCTCTATGCAGTATATGCTGTATGTATACGCTATATGCAGCTATATCACTGTATATACTGTATGTATCTGCTATATGCTGTATGTATACATAGGCTGCTATATGTATCACTGTATTTATCTGCTATATGTTGTATATGCTATACAACTGCTATACATCTGATCTTGTGAATCAATATAATAATAAGTATCATTCATCGACTGTATGTATCATTCATGGACTACATAGTAGGCAAATAATTTGTTCTGTTTCATCAATGACATAGTGCTACATTAATTGCTAATTAGACACTGTTAACATCAATGGCAATCTTTACATGAGTGCCTTTGTCATCAATGACAATATTTTAACAACAAAAACATTATTAAATCCAAACAATATAGCTAAAGCAATTTGGTTTGATTCTATTTCATAGGTCGATTCCTTAAAAGTAGATCAATCAATTATATGCATATCCAATCTAATTACCTGAAAATCTATCTTGATTGTAATTATCAAGCAAATGCTCTTGCAACAGAATAACTTCTTATCTTCCTTATATACATTAGATGTCAGATTCAATTATACAAGGTTATTTACATGTGCTTTGCTGTCAGAGATACATAGTGTTAAGTTATCGGGATCAAACTCACTTGGTGGCATCATTTGGCTAAGCTAACCTATTGCATTGTGGGCTCAAATAATGTAATGACCCCTCTTTCCTAGCATTCTAATAATGATCATCTTGCTAGCCTTTACTTCTATTCCTGAAGTCTAGAGCAAATAAATAATAATAAGGGAATGATGTGAATAATTAAATAAAGGAGCAAAAAGCTCAAGTTAAATTCTTAGCACATAATTATTTACTTTAAGTCATAAAACGGGGTCAACTTAAGTTATGACTTAAGTATTCCTAGATAATTTCCACATTGTGAACTTTTAAAATATTAAAGAGGCAAACATTGTAAAATTAATGCCTAAGTCGATTTATAGAAGAAAATCAATTGCTTTTTGGAGAGAAGAGCTTATAAGAGGCATGAGTCTTCCTGGGAATTCATTCGAACTTGATATGATATTGATTTTTCCTTTGCAAGAGATTTTCCTCTCTGGTTTTCAGAACACAAACCCTGAAGGCACTGTGTTTTTGACATCCACACAAAGCACCATAACTTAATACATCCACTGCATATAGGAGCCCCTAAAGATTGAGAAGAAGAATAATTTCATTGTTTTAATTCGTCAAAGTGATCTGCGATAGGTCTGGTCATTCAAACCCTCAAATTCAGAGCTGGAGTTTGGGACGGCTACAGAAACATCAACAGCAAGCTCAACCAGATTGGATAAGACACATCTGGAGCATTTCAGTGGCCTGCGACTTGATACAGAAGCAAGGATAAGTGGAAAAGGCGGCTTAAATAAGGGATAGGTGCTTTTCAACAGTACGCCAAAGGTCTGCAATTTATCTGAAACAATTATTTTTACCAGTAATCAGGTTAGTGGTATTGAAAGAATCGAAACTGGAGTTGATAATCTGTGATTTCAGTCTGTGTTACTTGCTCTTGAATTTCAAAGGGAATATAATAATATTGCCTATCTTTGCATTAATATTCCAATTTTGTTTTTGAAAGAGCAAATCAATCTTTGTTGTTAATCAATTCTCTTCAAATAAACAATTGAATATTGCATAAGTTTTCAAGAGAATAGAGAAAGGGATATTTCAAATAAGGGTCTCTAGTTAGAATAGGAACAAAGCTACACTATCACAAGTTTATGTAGGCTTGTAAATTTACTAGGTAACCTGAGTTAGAAATCCTTATCTAAAATGATATAAAGTCTGATTGCATAATCATGGCAGCTGTGGATTTTGGAGCCAATGAAAGGTATGGAAATCACTTTGGGAAGTTTCAAATTAATTGAATGCAAAATCCAATAAAATTTGGGTTTCCCTTTCTTTGAATGTAGCATATGGCTCATGACTTTAGTTTACTCCAAGGACAACATGCATTAAGATTCATGGAATTTTGGAGAAATATGGCTAAATCTTGATATCTTTGGAGCAATTTGGACTTAAAAGTTATTTACTTGGGACAAATGTAGATGCAAAAGAAGTTTGATGGAGTAACATAGATATTGAATTTGGTAAGCCTTCCAACTCCAAGGAAAGGGTTGTGATTTGAAGGCAAATTTTTACTTAGCAAAATACAAAGTAAGGTTGGATTGATTTCTAGTTCTATTTAAGGCTTGTAAGTTATGACTTTCTCCGAGAATGCCATGTGACAAGATCTTGGGAGTTGCAAGGATAAAGGTTGGTGGAAAGAAGTTAAGTTTAGCGGCTGACAGATGGACGCATCAGATTAACTTCAAGAGAATCTATGTGGCATCAAGGGCACTGAATCAGAATTAAAAGGATTTGAGAGGAAGTATTTAACATTTGGGTTTCGGAAATATTTGATTAGTGAGATGTATAATCTGATTAAATTCATTTCGGGTTTGGAGAAAAGAAGGTGGGCAAAACATGAAGGCAAAGCCCACATGTAAGTAAAAGTAAACCCAGGTATAAAAAAGGTTTTGGACTTGAAGAATTTGGTGGAGGAAAGAATTTAAAAAGCTTAGGATAAATTGCTTTGAAGTGAAGTTAGGTGAATAGGGTTGATGTAAAGTCCGTGAAACAAACCTACATCGTATAAAACAAGAAATGAACATGGTTGTGGAAACTAACAAAAGGGGAATACCCAGAGTCAAGCAAACTAATATGGGGAAGGAACCATTAATCTAGCAAAGGAAAATGAGAACCAAGAAGCCAAATACTATAGAAATGGTGGAAAGCAAATATTAGGAGATGAAACAAATATTCAGGAAATCAGAGAAATAGATCAAGGAAATATCAGAATATTACTTGGATGACACTTAAATAGGTTTTGCATTCAAAAACCGTGTTATCTTGCTTCCTAGAGAACTAGGGCATGTTGTGGCAACAAGAAGAAGGCCTTTTGTTTCACTATTAGTAGTATTGGTGATATTATTATCGATTATACTCAATCATTTGTGCATGAAGCGATGGTGGCAGTATGCTAAGGGTTCAAAAGCATCTCATCAATTTATATATTATCTTTATGCAAGTTTTCAAATTGGATAACACCCTGTGAAACTTTTATTTCCAGTGTGCTTCAATACCTAAACCTACATTTAAAAGTTTTATTCATAAAATCAAAATGATGCAAGGACAAGTACTTTTCTGTATATTTGGGTCAAATAGGTAGGAGCACTCATTCAAAGTAGTTGTTTTGAAAGGAGATGATAATTATCCTCTTGCATACATATGCAGGTTTTCTCTTGACATTGATCTGGATGCCCCAAAAGTGAGATTGCCATTTGAGAGAATAGATTGTTCTGGAAGCTGTAGCCAGCTGTTGATAGATTTTGGTCATTTTACCTTGTGCACGGGGAAGGTGAGGATAATCTCTATGGATAAATAAATTGTCTAATGTCTTAGGATGAGTACTGATTATGTATCATGATGTTGATAACTGGTTCAGGAAGATGAAGTTGATTTCGAGAGAGCAAGTCTTTATTCTCGCTTTTATATATCAGGAAGAGACATTTCTGCCTTTTTTGTTGATGGAAATTTTGATTGGGCAGACCTTACTCAACCTCGTTTAGACTCTGCATATATCACGGATAAGCATGATGAAAATGTGATAGCTAAACATCCTTCTAAATTGTTTCCAATTCTTGATAAGTGTGGCACATCCGTTGTTATTGACCAGGTAATCTATCCTAGTTGATATCAGTTTTATGGGTTTAATGGTGCATTTGCAATTTCTTATCAGCTTGTATATTCCAGATCAAACTTCAGCATCCAAGCTACCCATCAACACGAATTTCAATTCAAGTGCCAAACCTTGGACTTCACTTTTCACCAGCAAGATATAGTAGGATTATGAATTTGTTAGTGATGTTCGATGAGAAAGGTGGAAGAAATGATGAAGTGGCTGGAACAGATTATGGAATGGGACTCAGATCTTGGCACCCAACAGATCTTGCAGGCGATGCCAGGGTTCTCTTTTGGGGGGTACATACTATCCTTGAATTATCTTTCATGGTTTTTATTTTCCTAGCAATTACGTTTTGGACACAACGTATTGGTTTTGCTTAGTGTTAACACTTAAAACTTTGGAATTATTGCAGGGAATTGGTAATTCTGTCGCAGAATGGCAACCTTGTTGGTTAGTGCTTGCTGGGTCATACTTATATATCTTGGATTCCAAAACTTCTCAAACATATCAGCGCTCTTGCAGGTATAAAGTTTATAACTGATGCGTTCGTGCCTTCTAATTTAATGACATACATTATAGTGTTTACAATGCATGTAATTAACATCATTTATTAATCTGTCAGCATGAGTTCCAAACACGTTTCAGAGATACCTGCTACAAGTCTTGGAGGATCAGAATTTTGTATGGCTATAAGCAACAGGGGTTTTGATCTACAAAAGGTAGTGTTCTAGGAAACAAAGAGCTATTTTTCTTCTGGACATTGTTCACTGTTGCACATTAAAATGATATTTCAATCTGAAGGAAATCACAATGTTACAAAATACACCCAGAATATTCTCTGATGATTTAAACAGCTCAAGAAATAAAGCTTAATGGTCTGAAAATTCTCTCATTTATTTTATTTTTGAGGCAATTTTTTAATTGCATAATGTATAGTAGATTTTAAGGATGGCAGTTTTATATTTGTTTTTTATTCAATTTATATTGTGGCCATGATTTTGTGAACTAGGAACATCAATGATCTCTTGACAAGCCCGAACTCAGTAATTTCCATTAATTTCTTGCTTTGTACAGGAAATGTATGGTAATCAATAAGTGAGGAAAAACATCAACCTTATAAATCCTTAATCATTTAGAATTATTTGGTGTTTGATTTGATGGTTTCCTTATTTAGTCTAGCAAAGTAAGCCTGTTGCCTCAACCCATGTTGCATAATTTTATCTAATTTAATACGGGCCAACTTGGGTTATCTTGACTTCTTGTTAGAGAGTGGGTTTCCTCACTTCGAGGAAACACACAATCATAAAGATTTAAATAAATTATTAGATGTATTTCTTTTTGTTCTCTCGGTGAAAATCATTATTAAAGCACACTTTTAGGGAATTATGGTATGGTCAACCCAGATATGGTGTGAGATGCTCCTTCACTTAATGCTTGTTTCAGTCATCACAACTACCTTCTGTTTGGAACTAGCTTACCAAGTGATGTTATCTATTCACCAAAAATATTGTTTAGTGACAAATTAGTCACATGCCATTTTCCAAAATTTGTGAATTTTGCTGTCAGTGAATTTTGAATTGGAACAGAAATTTGAACCATTAAGAGATACATGCATCATTAGCATGAAGTATTTCCTCTGAAAAAGGCCTCTAGCTTATTAATGTAGGTTCTAACCAGATTTGGCAATAGAGGGCATCTTTGTTTGTATGCAGTTGTACTACTAAGCTCGAAGAGTATACAGCCATTTTGGAACCCTGTTTTTACTGTCTTGTAGAGACTCCATACGACAATAACAAAGAGCTTGGAAAATTGCTAATGAATTCGGAAACAATTGCCTGTACATGTAGCCGGAGGGATTTCCAAGGTCCATGAAGCAGGCCAAAGTGACTCCCACTATGATGGATTGAAGAGGGAAAATAGCAGTCAGTAGATTTGATATCTCTCATAAAGACTGCTTGTGTGGTTGCTCTGAAGTGACCATGCTCTAACTTGACGGAAATAATTATGTCCAAATCTGCGTTGGAATATTTTGCAAACATGTACCCCATAATGATACTTCTATATTATTCAGGTGAAAGCCTTAATTTATTAAGAATGATCAGAAGGGTAGAAATCCTAAGCACACTATCTCATTATGTATGTTAGCAATCAAGGAACAAGAGGGTCCACATAGTATTTGAGAAATTCATCCTGAAGTACCCCCATTTCTACAGCTTGGCTAGTGCATGACATTTGAGTAGTCTGCTTTATGCTAGTGGGGAAAAAGTAAGAAACAAGAAGCTAGAGGAGAGGGAACGTGAATAGGATATTGGGGCATTGCTTTTGCAGAAAATCATAAGAAATATGAAATTTGCAAGGTGAATATGCTGTCAAGAAATTTGTTCAAGGAATAATATATAATAGCTGATCAAATGTTATCTGTAGTAGTTGTATCCTACCTAAAAGAGTTTTAATCTAGAAAAGACTACGGTTGTACTCTATGATAATGCATTGATGAACATGCTACTTTATGGAACTTGATGGAACTACACACTCCGTTTTAGAACAACTAAAATGCTCGGTCTCACATTGAAGATGATGCGAGCCCACTCTGAAAGAACCAAGGTGGATTTGAAGTGAGTGCGACTAGTTGTGGGATAAGTAGGAGGGGCGAACAATAAGTTTGTCTTTTAGCTCTAGAAAGTGCTTCGCGTAAAAGGCCATCTTGGGGCGAAGACCCCAATTGACCCAAAAAGTATGAACGAATTGCCTGTAAATGTCATCTCTGATGTACCTATTTAGCTTTTGCCGGGGAGGGAGAAGATGAGGGGGGGCATCAAGAGAATACTGGAAGGGTGGGACACGATTCATCTCAATCCCAATGGACCCAAGAAGGGTCAAAGTCTCAACAAACCAACCATGAGCCCGACTTGAGGAGACAACAGGAGTAGCGATTGACTCCGATGAGCAGGAGGCAAGGTAAGGGTATTTGTGATGCCCGTCACTCAAATCAGCAAAGCCTTGAAGACAATGAAGGAAACATACTAGATCAAAGATGGACTCAAGCTTGAAGAGGCGAGCCCCAAACTTTGCAAGAATAATGTTGCACGGGATAGTCTTCTTGCACCGGATGATGCGTCGAAGGAGGAGAGTCTGAACACGCTTAGCAGAAGCCCAATCAGACTCCAGTAAGGAAGGTCCCCACACCACCAACCCATATAGAATTGTAGGTTTGATAAGAGTATCCATAAGTGTCATCTTGGACAGGGTATCCTGGAAGTGGTGTTGAAAGGTTAGGAGAGTCAATATCAGCATATCTAATGATCTGCACTATAGGCTCAATGAAGAAGCAAATGCATCGTATCATCTACCCCACTTTGCATTGACCACAGAGGATTGTATACCCTCTTGGACCTCAAGCATCCTCTCCAACAAAATAAGTAGCTAGCATATCTTGTCTCCACGGCCTTGAGGAATTCCTTCTTCGAAAATGTCCTAAACAATGCAAGAGATGTGTGATGGTTGCAAATAAACATTTGCAGATCTCTAGCCTCTGACACCATTGCCCTTATCCAATCAATTTTCCCAATTTATCCAAGCCATTGGGGATCCCAACCGAGCTCATAGCTCATAGAGCTATGCTGTCCTCGCCTTCAGGTCGCGCTCCGCAAGCATCCTATGCTCCAAAGCTGATTTAACCATCATCGCTGCCTCCAAAAGCTCCTCCTTCGCATCGACCTCCTCCCTGACCTGGGTCAGGCTAGCCTCCAAAATATGCCTCTCAACACCAACCTCCCACTGCTGCTCAAACGATGTTGTCTCCTTAGCCAACTTGTCCTCTATAGCCACCCGTGCTGCCTTTTCGGCTGCCAACTCCTGGGTACGGTGAGCCAAATCTCACTCTACGACCTTCAACTTGGTGGTCAACTCCTCCCGAGCTCTCTGTACATCCACCAAGGCAGCCTCACTTTTGCTGAGACATACTTTGAGCGCCTTAAAGCGTAATACCCTTCCCGAAAGATCTGCTCAAGCCGTTGAACAAGAGCCTCCACTCTTCTCTCTACCATTGGCGTGCTGACAGCCCATGCCTGCAACATCTCCTGAGTCACCACAGCGGGCCGAGACCCTGCCCCAAAACATCCTGCAAAAGCTGCGGGGCAAACCCACACGCACAAAGGCCAATAGATGTTCCAAATCCTCAGTCACACTCTCCATGGACCGAGCCTCTACTACAGCTACCACCTGACGCCCTTTGGTAGCCATGTCTACAAGGTTAACCTCAATGTCTTCTCCTTGCCTCGGAGGCGCTGGATCTGTCATGAGTGTCTCCCGACTTGATGACTCTACTGAAACAGAGGCTGCCATCACTGTAACCTTAGCCAAGTGCATGACTGTGTCCCCCACTGCCTGGTCCTGGTCCTCCTTTGTAGGGGCTCTCATGGGTGAGGCCTCTTCCTCCAAATCCACAATTTCTGGAGGCCTGTCCTGTCAAAGTGAGAGTTGTCTCTCCAACCGGGGCTAAGGGCGTCATTTGGAAACGCCTACTGAGCCAAGAGCTCATGGCCGCAAAGGACGAGGGATCAGCTGCAGGTGGTGGATCTGCCAGCAGCCCTGTGTCTATGGTGACCATGACATCTGACCCAACCACATCCATATGAACCTAACCCTCTCGAAGCTCCTCTCTGCCCTGCTCGTCCAACTCCCCTCCAGCTATATCCCTAGTCTCCAACACCATAGGCCTGGATTCTGCAACTACCTCTGCCACCTCGGGTGAGAGTAATGTCTCCTCTTGAGTTGCTACCAGGGATGTCATGGCGACAAATGGTCTCAGTTGCCCGAATCTCGGAATGGACACTCCACCCAACGTCACCATGGGAGCAAGATGGGCGGGTGATTCCAACAGAGGGCTGGCGAATAAGACTGTCGTAGGTGCTGGAGTGAATGCCACTGTGGTAGAATCCTCTACCTCCTCCTCGGCCATCCCACTGTCTTCCTCCTCCAGTGTGTGATCGTTGGAACTCTCTGAGGTGTCTTCCCGACTACTGTCAATGTTGTCAGGCTCGGATTTTGCAACTGCTTGCCTGCGCCTCTTCTGGCCCGTGGTCGTCCCCTCGGTATCCAAGTACCACCAATTAACGACCGGAGGCTCTTCGATTGCCAACTTGCCCTCGGGCTTGAGTTCCAACTTATCAATCGGGATCTGTATGAGTGTAGCCTCCAAAAATAAGCCAATGGCGTAGTGGGGCATGTAAAATGTACGATGCTGAAGGGTCATAAATTCAAACATCCTTTCTGCTAACACGGACGCTTGTTCGTATACAACTCCATTCATGAGTCCATTCATATGAACTATCTGAGCCAAAGCAATATCCGAGGCCTGGCTTGCCCCCGTAAGCGTACTTTTTATCACGTCAAGAATACATCGCCAGGGCCCCTCCGCAACAAAATCTTTCTTAATGCCTCTACCCTTCGTCGCCTTCACTATGGAGTCTAACTCCACTGGGGTGAGGGTGTGGGAAACTCGCTTAATCCAAAACTCCTTGGGGTCTCGTGGCATTTTCTGTGACTTTGTCTCAACTTTCTTCCCATTGCGTCCTAGTATGCCAAAGACTCGTATAAAGTCGGTAATCGTGAATGAAACAGTTACCACATGCTTTTGATACTCGAAGGTGCTTTTCTTTGTGACCCTATCAAATGAATTAATCGATACCCTCAGAGTGGCTTCGAAATTACGGAAGGGAAAAAGGGGCATCTAAACAGTCGAATGCACTCCAGCCATCCGTATAAATCTTTTCACTTCATCACCCTCGGGGGTTTCTTGTCACCATTTCTTGCATTCCAATCCGTTGAGTCCTTCAAATGCTACTGTCTGGTAGGTAGCTTGTTTTTTTTGAGATCGTGCCTTCTTTTGACTACTTGTGGTTGTATTTTGGCCTGCAACTTTTACTCCTGAGGGTAAAACCCTTGCATTCTTGTCCATGCTGGAATTGCTTGCTTGTAGCTATGCTTTCCAACATCGCTTTCCCACTGAATCCATCTATCTGTAACCGTTTGGCTTTTTATCTTTTCATTGCACCCTCCAATTAACTGAATAACTGCTTCTCAGGGCCGTACGGTTCTTGTGGCTTCTTTACTCCCTTCTCTCCACTTCCTTTCCGTACTATGGCTGCTGCCTCTTAATGAATTTAAATAAGAGACCACAAATTTATTCTTACCTCCCCCGAAGTGCTGCAATTTGCTTCTTTCCGTACGGTGTGGCATGCTATTACAATGTATTGCCAATCCCCCTTCGTCTGTACGGTCTGTAGTTGTACCTCCTTCCTTCGCTCACGCTACCTTCCCCTCCGGGAAAAAGACTGTACGCCTTATATGCCACTTAAAGGACAGTTCGTACGGTGCTGTATGTGCATGTACTTTTAAAACTTTTTTTTTTCCAATTTTTTTCTACAGACCCATATGACAACAGTCCGTACGGTCAAAAAATTTTACTTTGATTTTTTTAAATTGTTTTTTTAAATTATTTATCTGAATTACGTACCGTCTAGCTGGGTACGCTGGCGTGAAGTGGGTTGTTTCTCCGTCCCCTTTTCTGGTATGGCTTCAACTTGGACCCGTTCACTGCGTCGGGGACTTCCTCCCCATCTAGTGTCCATAATTTGATTGCCCCATTGTCGCCGACCTCCCGGACTTTGTACGACCCCAACCACTTCACTTTAAACTTTTTGGGCTTGATCTCGTTCTTTCCATTATACTTTAATACCAGTTGTCCTGGGGTGAAGTGGACTCGCTTGAGATTTTTGTTATGCCAGGCCTTCCGCCTCAATTGCGCAACCTCCGTAGCCCACTGCGCCATCATGCGACGCTCATCCAACTTCTTCAAATTGTTATCCCAATCCATATCCCCAACCCTGTTATCAATAGCTATCCGCAAACTTGGAACCATCAATTCTGCAGGTACTACTGCCTCCTGTATGTACATCAGTTGGAAGGGCGTGTGACCCGTGGTCACTTTGTGCGAAGTGCGGTAAGCCCACAACTCCGAGGGTAGTTTCTCCTCCCAATCTTCACCCTCGACTCCGCACGACTTGTAGATGATTGCTACCAAAATTTTGTTGGTTGCTCCGGCTTGTCTGTTCTCCCGGGGATAGTATGGGCTTGACAGCGTGTGAAATTTTTAAAATTTTGTGGTTAGCAACTTGATAACGTGGTTGACAAAATGGCCGCCTTTGTCACTGGTGAGCTGAATCGAGATGCCATACCTCATTATAATTTGTTCATAAATGACCTTTGCAGTGCTCAAGTCTGAGTTGTCCGGTAGTGCGTGTGCTTCCACCCATTTTGTTAGGTACTCAGTCGCCACTACAATATACCAACACCTTCGAGCACGACTAACCCTTAGAGGTTCGATGAAGTCTAACCCCATCTTTCAAACAACTCCTGGGCATGGGAAGGGTTGAGTGGCACAAAATCACGCTTGAGGTGTTTCCCAGCTTGCTGACAAGTATCGCACCCGACCACCCACTCTTTGGCGCCAGTATACAATGTTGGCCACCACAAGCTTCCCAAAAGTACTTTCCGTGCCGTTGTATCCGGGCCCATGTGTCCTCCGACTGGTTCTTCGTGGGCTTCTCGGAGTACTTGTGGAACTTCTTCCTCCATCACCCATCGTCTCAACACCTGATCTGGTCCCATCTTGTACAACAACCCATTAATCAATTGGAAAGTCCTGCTCCTCAGGACCAACTTTCTTTGCTCTCTCGAAGATATGTCCCTCGGGAACTGGGAGGTGGAGAAATACTCCCCTATGCTTTTGTACCACGGGGGAAGTGCGGCGATCTAAAACAGATGCGCATCCTCAAAGTCATCATTCACTCCCTCCGGTGGCTCTCCCGACTTGATGCATGACAGCTGATCCGCGATCACGTGGCTCCGCCCTGGCCGCACAATGATGGTGAATGTGAACTCTTGCAGTTACAGAAGCCATCGGCTGACCCTCCCTTGAATAATGGGTTTATTGACTAAGTACATGAGGGTTTGGTGGTCCACATAAAAAGTAAATGGTGTAGCCAAAAGGTAATGCCAAAATTTTTGAACGGAGTAGACCATTCCGAGAGCTTCCCTCTCCGTGGTGCTATAATTCTTTTCAGTATTGGACAATAGCCTACTTGCAAAATATATCGGGTGATCCAATCCATGCGCTCCTTCCTGAGCCAAGGTAGCCTCGATGGCATAATTGGACGCATCCACATGGACGTGGAATTCCTTGTCCCAATTTGGAAATGCAAGAATGGGGGCACCCAACAACCTTGATTTCAGTTCACCGAAGGCTTCTCCTTGTGCCTTCTCCCAGACGTACATCTCCCCCTTCCTCGTGAGCCTATCCAATGGGTGTGATATCTGTGCAAAATTTTTGATGAATTGCCTGTAGTACCCAATGTGGGTGAGGATGGATTTGATCCCGGTCACATCTGTAGGTGCCTCCATTTCTACAATCACTCGTACTTTGTCGGGATCCATCTTCAGTCTACCTTGCAGACAATGTGCTCGAGTAATTTCCCTTTGGGCACCATAAATCGACACTTCTTTGGGTTGAGTGCTAGCCGAGCACGCTTACACTATTCCATGCACTCCCCTAAGCGACAACATGCTTGTCCTGCCCACTAAAGATCGACCAGTCATCTAGGAATGCTTTAAAGTTTCCCACTGACATCTTGTCAAACATTTGTAGGATGATTCGTTGAAAGGTCGCTGGTGCGTTGCAGAGACAAAAGGGCATCCGATTATATGCTTATACGCCATCCTCCACTACGAAGGTTGTTTTCAATTTATCTTCCTCCGCGATGCATATCTGGTTGTACCCCGAGAACCCATCCATGAATGAATAGATCTCGTGGCCCGGTACTTCCTCTAAAATGCTGTCTGTAAACGGGTGGGGGAACGGGTCCTTGACAGTGACCGCGTTGAGGCATCAGAAATCCACACAAATGCAGATTTGATTAGCTTCCTTTTTCAACGAGATGACAATGGGGGAAACCCATTCACTCGTTTGAACTTTAAAGATGATGTCTGCCTCCAACATCCGTTCGATCTTCGTATTTACCCTTGCTGCATAGTTCTTATTCATCCTGTATGACCTTTTCCGCACAAGTTGGGCTCCCGAGACTAGTGGAATTTGGTGTACGTACATCGCCGGAGGTACACCCTTCAAATCTTTGTACGTCCAGGCAAAGATGTCTTTGTACTCTGTAAAATTTTTGAATGGCGCCGTCTTTAGTACCGTATCCCAATCATCCCCCACCAAGATGTTCTTTGGGTTCTGCCCATCTCCCAGATTTATCTCTGTCAACTTTGCTTCCTTGTATCTTATGGGCTCGTCCTTCTGAAATTGGTGTGCAGGTTTTTCCTCAACTCGAGTCTCCTCTTACTTATACTCTCTGTATTCCGGAGGGAACCTATTTGACTCTTCCTCGACCGCTTACATATTACATGACAGATTGAAAAGTTCATGATCACTCATTTGCCAATGAAATAAGACGTTCATGGAGTCTGCATCATCCCCCGAGTATTCCTCCAATTCTAGTATTCCTTCGTCATTGGGCTCCATGCCCTTTGTCCCTTTGTCCTTTCCGCCGTTGGACTCCGTGTCAGAAGATAATGCCATTTCCTCTCCGACCATCTGAGTTCTGAGGTCAATCATGAACTTCCTTCCACCCTTCTCAAATGATAAAGTATTCCTCTTCCAATTATGATTAGCTTTGGCAGTCACCAGCCACCCTCTCCCGAGGATGGCATCATATCACTTCCGCTGAAGAGGAATTACCACGAAGTCTAGAGTGAATGGCTGCGTGCCAACGGTTATCTGTTGTGCCGTTAAGGTTTTGAACGACCTGATGCCATGCTAGTTAGCCCCCAAGAGATTGAAGCTCGACGATCATAGTGTTGGCTTCCCAAGGCTCTTCCAGGTGTCCTTAGACAGAACATTCACCCTTGACCCACCATCAACGATAGTGAGGATGGTGCCCAAAATGCCCATCTCTACTACAACAGGGTTTTGCCCACTATTTACTGCCAGTAGCATTGGGTCTGCTGCGGCCCGGTGCCTTGGTTCGTTCTGGTATACTTGTTG